>VWZI01000757.1:38861-63721 GCA_013396835.1 Psilopogon haemacephalus
AAGTTCTTCACAGTGAGGGTGGTGAGACACTGGCACAGGTTGCCCAGGGAGGTTGTGGCTGCTCCCAGCATGGAGGTGTTCAAGGCCAGGCTGGATGAGGTCTTGAGCGTCCTGTTCTAGTGGGAGGTGTCCCTGCCTATGGCACAGGGGGGTTGGAACTGGCTGATCTTTGAGGTCTCTTCCAACCTAAAGCATTTTATGATTCTATGAAATGCAGCTGTGGATTCTTTAGGTGCAGGAGCCACGTGGGGGCCATGGTGGGTTGTGATGCTTGCTTCCCATAACTGTCAAGCTCATTGTGGTGTGGCTGGAAGGCTGTTCAGGCTCAGCTCTGACAGGGAATTTGTTTTTCCCAGGCTCAGCTGTGTCTCCCTTGAACACAGACCAGCACAACCAAGAGCTGGGCAGAGTGGGAGCAGACTGCAGGTGGCAGAGCAGATGATGGTGTGTTTCTGTTCTGGTAGAAGTGCAGAGGTGACAGATGCAAGATGACTGCAAATACATCTTTGAAATTACTCTCTCAGTGTTTGGAGGTTGAGTACTGAAGGTCAGGCAGTCCAACTGTCCCAGGGTGCCGAGCAGGGATGTTGGGCACACACATACCCTGACTGGGACTTGTGCTTACCAAACCCCACACAACTTACCCCAGAGATGAGGAGAATGCAGTCCTAAGTATCTCACAGCCTTTGGTGCAGGTTCTGACACTAGGTTCTGCCTGTAGGTGCTTGTGATGGAAGCACCATGCTTCAGCTTCTCCATTCATTTGCACAGCTGTCACTCACAGTGCCCTTCAGGTGTGCTCTGTCAGGGTGCTCTTTAGGGCTCTGTGCCACACTTGTGCTGTCACTCACGGTGCCCTTCAGGTGTCCTCTCTCAGGGTGCCAGGGGTCTGCCTGGTACTTTCAGGGCTCTTTGCAGTTCGCTTTGCCTCTCCGCTCTTTATTCTGGTTTGTCTGCTACAGTTTCCAGCAAACTGTGTGGATGTGTGTTAGCAAAGCAACTTGGTGCCCAAGTGTGACAAAATTCCAGGCTGGAGAGCAGCCCTGAGGAGAGGGACTTGGGGGTGCTGGTGGAGAAGAAGCTCAACATGAGGCAGCAGTGTGCACTTGCAGCCCAGAAAACCAAGCAGAGTCTGGGCTGCAGCAGGAGAAGTGTGGACAGCAGGTGGAGGGAGGTGATTTTTCCCCTCTACTCCACACTGGTGAGACCCCACCTGAAGTACTGCATCCAGTTCTGGAGCTCCTATTACAGGAGGGATGTGGACATGCTGGAGTGTGTCTAGAGAAGGGCCATGAGGATGATCAGAGGGCTGCAGCACCTCTGCTGTGAGGACAGACTGAAAGAATTAGGGCTGTGCAGGCTGGAGAAGAGGATGCTCCCGGTGACCTTCTTGTGGCCTTCCAGTATCTGAAGGGGGCCTAGAGAAAAGCTGGGGGGGGACTTTTTAGGCTTTCAGGGAGTGACAGGACTAGGGGGAATGGAGCAAAGCTGGAGGTGGGGAGATTCAGATTGGATGTGAGGAGGAAGTTGTTGAGCATAGAGTGGTGAGAGCCTGGAATGGGTTGCCCAGGGAGGTGTTTGGGTCCAGATCCCTGGAGGTGTTTGCAGCCAGGCTGGCTGAGGCTATGGGCAGCCTGATCTAGGGTACAGTGTCCCTGGGCATGGCAGGGGGGTTGGAACTGGCTGCTCCTTGTGGTCCCTTCCAGCCCTGACTGATTCTATGACTTTCATCTGCCCACATACAAGGGCAGATCATGGCAAAGGAAGTATAGTCCTTCCAGAGGTGGCTGTGGGGAGATCACACCGAGACTGTATGTAAATTACAGAGGGAAAATTTATGCAAATCAGAGGATTAAACAGCTACTGTTTAATATGCTAAATATTTCTGTCTCTCATATGTGATTTTCAGGTGCTTTTCCACTGGAAGACTGATTCTGGCTGGTAAAATGTGATAGTATTTCGTGCTAACCAGGGGAAAGTCAGAGAAGGCATCTCTTGCTCACTAGGAAAGCAACTTGTGATTTAGGCCAAGATGCAGCATCTGTCAAACTGCAGCTTAATTAACTGCAGGGGTTTTCAGTAACTAATTAGGTATGCTACAGTAACAAAAAGAAACACTACTTGATGTATGACTGTCATAGGAAACTCATCTACTCACTGGGCAGTGGGAGCTGTGATGTGGAATTAATTGGTAATTCCAATTGATTGGTCCTGTCACTGTCCTCCAGCATCTTGGAAAGTCTCCTCACCCTGCGGGAGCTTTATTCAGAGGTGCATGAGGTGCACATTGATTCCCTGCCTTTCAGCCTTAACTCCTTGCAGCATTAGAGAAGGCAGAGCTGGAAGGGAAGTTTGGAGGGGCAGGAAGAACTGCTGCTGTCTTTGCAGCCCAGGTGAGCAGTGCTGAGGTGAGCACACATAGAATCATGTCAGGGTTGGAAGGGACCACAAGGATCAGCCAGTTCCAACCTCCCTGCCATGCCCAGAGACACCCTACCCTACATTAGGCTGCCCACAGCCTCTGCCAGCCTGGCTGCAAACACCTCCCAGGATGTGGCCCCAAACACCTCCCTGGGCAACCCATTCCAGCCTCTCACCACTCTCATGCTCAACAACTTCCTCCTCACATCCAGTCTGAATCTCCCCACCTCCAGCTTTGTTCCATTGCCCCTAGTCCTGTCACTCCCTGAAAGCCTCAAAAGTCCCTCCCCAGCTTTTCTGTAGGCCTCCTTCAGATCCTGGAAGGCCACAAGAAGGTTACCTGGGACCCTCCTCTTCTCCAGCCTGCACAGCCCTAATTCTTTCAGTCTGTCCTCACAGCAGAGGTGCTGCAGCCCTCTGATCATCCTCATGGCCCTTCTCTGGACACACTCCAGCATGTCCACATCCCGCTTGTAATAGGGTCTCCAGAACTGGCTGCAGTACTCCAGGTGGAATTTCAGCAGGGCGGATTAGAGGGGGAGAATCACCTCTCTGGCCCTGCTGGCCACACTGCTCCTGCTGCAGCCCAGCCTCTGCTTGGCTTTCTGGGCTGCAAGTGCACACTGCTGCCTCATCTTGAGCTTCTTCTCCACCAGCACCCCCAAGTCTCTCTCCTCAGGGCTGCTCTCCATCCAGGCACTGTCCAGCCTGGATTTGTAATTGGCATTGCCTCTACCCAGCTGCAGGACCTTGCATTTGGCCTTGTACAACCTCCTGAGGTTGGCTTGTGCCCACCTCTGCAGCCTGTCCAGGTCCCTCTGGATGCCATCCCTGCCCTCCAGCCTGGCTGCTGCACCACACAGCTTGGGGTCATCAGCAAACACAGTGCGCTTCCAGGCTGGAGGATAAAGGTGCTGGCTTTGCCCTTCTCCAGTCTCAGTTCCATGTGCTGGTTAATGGAATGGGAGTAAAGTGATTTGCTTTCTTTAAACTTCCTGTTGCTGCAACTGATCCTCTGCCTGTGACAGGTCTTTCAGGAGCCTAAGAGAGCCAGCCAGGTGGAGCAAGTGCTGGTGGAATATGCCAAGTGCATAAAGGTAAGCTGAGCTGGCAGGCTCAGGGTGGAGAGCTCTAGCCCAGGTGTGGGAGCCTTGCTGAAGCACAGACATGTACCCTGCTCTGATCAAAGCTGCTGGTCCCTCTCTTGCAGCGCTGCAGCCAGGCAGAAGGGCAGCTGACAGGGGCCCTGCTGCTTTCTGTGGTTGGAGGGAAAATGAGCGAAGGGATCAACTTCTCCGATGAGCTGGGAAGGTAAGGTGGCTGCTGGCTGCTCCCTGGAGGGTGAGAACAGGGCTGTGGTGCAGGAGTCCCAGCAGCAGGCACACGTTGCTGTAGCACAGACATGACCTCTGCTATGAGGACAGGCTGAGTGAGTTGGGACTTTTCAGCCTGGAGAAGAGAAGGCTTCGAGGAGACGTTGGAGTAGCCTTCCAGTATCTGAAGGGGGCCTACAGGAGGGCTGGGGAGGGACTATTCACAAGGTCTTGTAATGACAGGAAGAGGAGGAATGGGTTTAAACTGGCAGAGAGGAGATTGAAACTGGATGTTAGGAGGAAATTCTTAGAAGGGTGGTGAGACACTGGCACAGGTTGCCTGGGGAGGTTGTGGCTGCTCCCTCCCTGATGGTGTTCAAGGCCAGGCTGGATGAGGCCTTGAGCATCCTGATCTAGTGGGAGGTGTACCTGCCTACAGCACAGGGGGCTGGAACTGGAAGATCTTTGAGGTCACTTACAACCTATCCATTCCATGATTCTATGAGCAACCTGTTCTAGTGGGAGGTGTCCCTGCCTATGGCAGGGGCTTGGAACTGGATGATCTTTGAGGTCCCTTCCAACCTAAACCATTCTATGATTCTATGACCTCTTGAGGAGCACACAGCCTGGGCTGATGATTAAACCAAGGGGACCAAGTCTGCCGGGTGCTGTTCTTGTGAGCAGTGCAGCTAGGCTGTGCTAGCTGATCCCCACTCCCTGCACCTGAGCCCCTCTGCAGCTTGCAGGGCTGGCTGCCTTTCAGGGGTGCAGTGACCTTTTGTTTGTCACTCTGTTGGAAGCGTGCTCTAGGATGAGATATTAAGAATAATGCAGTCCTTCCTGGCCCCTTGCAGGTGTGTGATTATGGTGGGAATGCCTTACCCCAACATTAAATCTCCAGAGCTCCAGGAGAAAATGGCTTGGCTTGACAAAACAATGGTGAGAGACACTTACACCTCTGCTGCTTTTTAGTCCTAACTTTTCTCCCAGCACATGAGTCCCCAGGCTTCCTTCAAAGATTTATTTTTCCCTTTGAGCCTGCCTTTGTTTCCGAGACTCTGTGTTACCAAGAGCACAGCCTTCTCCATGCTGCGTGTGTGCAGGTGGCCCTAAACACAGGGAAGAAGCTTGGTGGAAGGAACCAGTGAGACTATCTGGAAAATCTGAATTCCAAGGGGAGCAAGATCCCTTCACCCCAGAGGAGGTGCTTGCTAGGGTCACTTCTTTGCTTGGCTCACTTATTCTTGCTTACTGCCCAATGGAGCTGCTGTTCCTGGGCAGATAGGGACAAGTCCTCTGCCTTCAAGGGGACCTTGGGATAGTTCATTGTTCACCATCGTTTTCTGACCACAACCTTTCTTCTGTCCTTCCTGTTTGGGGTCTGCTTGGCCACCTACTTATTCTTGCAGGGGTAGAAGCATTTGCCTCACTTTGTCATTAAGACTCAAAGTTTACATCTGCCTTGTGTTCACTCTTGCCTGTGTCTCCTTTCCAGCCCAGAGCTGCTGGCCAGCCACCTAGCAGAGTGCTGATTGAGAACCTGTGCATGAAGGCAGTGAACCAGTCAATAGGTAATTCCTCCTGGGGGTAGTAAAGCAGAAGGGTGCACTTCTGCTGGAGCAGAAGCACTTCTGCTGGAGTGGAGCCTGGGAAGAGGCTGCATTCCCAGGTGACAGAAGCATGACCTTCCCTTGCCTGAGGACAAGCAGCAGAGTGGTTTGGCCATTTGATGTGTTTGTACCTTCTGCGCAGGCAGAGCCATTCGCCATCAGAAGGACTTTGCAAGCATCCTGCTGCTGGACCGCAGGTATGGAAGCACTGCCGTGCTCAACAAGCTGCCAGGCTGGATCAGGGAGAGGACCCAGGTGAAAGCCACCTTTGGAGCAGCATTTGCAGAGCTCAGAAAGGTTAGAACTTGTACCTGATCTCATGCTATCGCAGATGGCTTCTTCCCACTGTAATCATCTGGACTTTTCTCAAAGCTCACTTTGGCGTGGTGCCAGGGACAAACTGTGGTTTTGTCTGTTCCTAGTTCCATCGAGGGAAGTGATGTGGAGCAGGGAGCAGACTGTACGTCGGGGTGAGCTGGACCTCTGAAGAGAACCTGAAGGTACCCAAGTTCCTGCTTTTCAGTGTTACGAGGCTTCTGAACCTCTGCCTTCTGCCTCCTTTGTGGATGTTTGCTGTTTAGTATACAAGTGCCATTGATAGTGACACAGCCTTCAGTACCAGAACCAGGAGGGACACTGGCTGGAGGTCTGAGTGGCAGGCACCTACTTGTTAACACCTGTTAAGGTTTTATTTATATTGATTAAATATTTTCAACCCAAGCACTTAAGTGTGGGGAACAGAATCATTTTGGCTGCACACATCTGCCTTCTCCTGTCCACCACCACCTGTACCAAAGGCAAACACCAAAGCTTGTCACAAGAATTGTGAACTGCTGTTAGCTTGTGTCACCTTAGAACCACACAGACTGGCAGGGGGGCAGCTGTGGATAAAGTATCTTCTCCCATGCTTTCTGCCTTTGTTCAGGCAGACAATGGATTCAAGGAGTGGTTCATTCTTTCAAGGGCAATAAAGGATGCAAAAAGATAAGAGCCCAGCACTTCTCCTTTGCTGATGCTTAAGTGCAGGCTGTCTGCACTGCTGAGCTTGCTGAAGAGGAGGAGGCTCTGAGGAGGCTCCCAGGTGACCTTCTTGTGGCCTTCCAGGATCTGAAGGGGGCCTACAGAAAAGCTGGGGAGGGACTTTTTAGGGTGTCAGGTAGTGACAGGACTAGGTGGAATGGAGCAAAGCTGGAGGTCGGGAGATTCATATTGGATGTGAGGAGGAAGTTGTTGAGCATGAGAGTGGTGAGAGGCTGAAATGGGTTGCCCCTGCAGGGAGGTGTTTGGGGCCATATCCCTGGAGGTGTTTGCAGCCAGGCTGGCAGAGGCTGTGGGCAGCCTGATGTAGGACAGGGTGTCCCTGGGCATGGCAGGGGGTTGGAACTGGCTGATCCTTGTGGTCCCTTCCAACCCTGGCTTATTCTATGATTCTAAGCTGCTAAGTTGCTGTGGAAAATGGTAAAACCTTTTGTTAAGGTTGGCTTTTTTTTTTTTTTAGTAACTATGTTGACCTTCTCCAGGTCCCAGGTTGGTGCCGTAGGGCAGCAGTACCAACTGGGCTGGCTGTGTAACCCTACAGCAATGTAATCCCACAGCTGGCCCCAGCTCTTTCTGCAGTTCTTGAGCAAGTCTTCCTAGGAGCTGGTTTGCCTCCTTGTCAGTGTTAGCAGCTCCTTCTCTCAAGGCCATAGAGCTAGTACTCACTCTAATGTTAATTTGCTCCACAGGAGAAGAAAGAGCTGCTGCTGAGAAATATTCATTGTGAAGCTCCTGCGCCTTCAGCAGGTGCAAAATACAACCCCCTGGTCTGGTCTAAGCTCTGCCTTAACACCAGTGAGTGCAGCAGTGGCAGAGGGGGATGCCTGCCTGCAGCAGCTGCTGGTACTGGCCTTTAAGGCCTGTTGCTGGCTGGTGCAGTGCTTGTGGTACCCACAGGCTCTGTCCATGGGGGATGCCCTGGGGTCTGGGGCAGCAAAGCCTGATTGTGTGGGGCTGGAATGGCACAGTGCTTGCCTGGCTGGCAGAGCAGCTTCAGAAAACCTTCTGTTATGTTTGTTTGGGGCTGCTTCAGGGTGGAGCTGTGAAATAGGTTGGAAAAGCTGCCAGGCAGGCATGCACTGTGGAAGGCTGAAGCTGGCAGTGATGCCTGAGATGCTGGGCTCCACCACAGTGCTCTCTGGGAAGCAGAAAGGCGATGCCTTCTCTCTGGGGAGGTTATGTACCTTGTTGGGATGGACAGCCTGAAGGGAGTCACAGAGGAAAAAGGCATTCAAGACAAGAGAGTTAAGAGGGCTGTGGGTGACACAAGAGCCAGCTAGGCTTTCCCTGAACACACTGACTTTGGCCTGCTCGCCACTTCTGCTGGAGTGAAGGCTGCAGGGACCTGCTCCCTTCAACTTTATTGGAATCTGTCAGACAGCAACAGGCAAAGAGTGACCATAAGCCAGGTAGAGAAACCACCAAGTGCACAGGCACCAGGAAATAGAGACAAAGAGACCCCCTCGTTGTGCTTTCCAGCAACAGCCAAGCAAGCAGCAAGGATAGATGAGGCAAGTGCTGTTTGCCTGCAAGAGCTGCTCTGACAGTCATCACCAGTCACATCACCAGAACAGACTCAGGGCCCTTCTGAGTCAGAGGCAATGCTAGTTCTGATCCTCTGAGCACAAGCTCCCCCAATGCCTGCCAGCTAAGGCAGGATGTGTTGTGCCAGCATGAGCAGCAGCATTCAGGATGGAATGCAGTATTTGGGGCAGAAAATGGCAGAGCAGATAAACTCCTCCTTGAGAACTATGAGCTCAGCAGCAGCTAACTGCTGCTGCTCCTTCTCTTCAAAAAGGGTTCTCCTGCTGTGCCAGTGCCCTCCAGTCTCTCAAAGGTGCTAGTTCAAGAGTCCTGGGATTCACAGACTGGTGACCCTATCTACGACTCCCAGTCATCATCATCCTCCTCACCCACAGGCTGCTGTGGGGGTGGGAGGGGTGGAATAGAGTCTGACATGCGAGCAAAGGCCCCTGCAGGATTTCCAGGAACATCAGGATTTCCAGAGGCCCCTGGTCCTTTTCCTGAAATACCTGTGAGGAAAGGAAGAGCAGGAGTCAGTGACATCTGGGACCCAAACAACACAGAACTGCCCTTAGCAAAGGGAAGGGGGAACCACACCTCACCCCCTTGCTTCTGGCACCCTGCTGACCCAGGCAAGCATGGCAGCCAGAACTGCTGCCACAGCACCGCACAGGGGCTCACTAAAGCTGCACCTGAGCAAGTCCTCTGCCAGGAGCTACGGGCTGATGCTAGCCCTAAATACTGTGGGTACCCTGTGGGTGAGTGGCTCAGCTGCCCCAGCACTCTCCCTTCCTCACAGGCAGCTTTCATTCCATCCTCTGCCCTGGGTGCACTGTAAAGATGCCCACCATGCTGGGGCACACTCACTAGGGAAGGTGCCTCTGCGCCTGGCTCCAGGCCTGTGGTTGACACAAGTGGGGTAGCAGAAAGGGCCCTCCCCTCCTCCCTGGGGGAAAGAAGCCCACCCTTAGAGGACAGTACCTTTGCGCCTCAGCACCAGTTTGTTGAAGAGGTCTGACATCAAGTCTCCACCTTGTCCTGTAGCTCTCACTGAAGCAGAGCAAAACACAAGTCAGACAAGCAGCAGCCCAAACCAGCACTACAGTGAAGACAGATGAAAGGAAAACAGCTCCCAGCTTGTATCCCTCATCTCTCCCACCACACTCCAGTTTCAGGTCAGGCAACAGCATGCACCACAGGGTAATGGCACCTTCAGAGGCAACCCAAGAGTGGAATCCCAGGGGGGCAGGAGGGGCTGGCACTTGCAGCCTCTGCCAAGCTGGCTCCATAATGCCCTCCCCAGCTCTTGAACACCCTGCCCTGGCTGGGTCCTGCCCCTCTCGGCCCCAGCACTTCCTCTGTGGCCCTGTGCAGCAGTGAAGCATCTGTGTGTGTGCCCTGAGACAGGGCAGGGCTCCCTCAGGAAGCAGAGTGCCCTGCTGGGGGTTAGCAAGCTCACTCACAGCCCTTTGGCTGAAGGGACAACCCTTGGGCTCCGGAGCAGCCCCTTTTTCTGCTGCGTTCACCCTGCTCCTGCTCTGCCACTCTCCCTCCAGACCATCAAGGAAGATAGTTTCTGCCAAAAAACCTTCAGTACCTTGTTCCTGTTCCTTCTGCTTCTTCTTCTCCAGCTTCCTCTCCTTCACGCTGCGGAGCTTGGCCTTCCCAATGCCCCCAGCCTGGCGGATGGACTCCAAGAGACTGGCACGCCCAGTAGAGGGGTTCACCACCTCCTTTGGGGCTCCCTGGACCGAAGCTGCAAGTAGAGACAGGACAGGCAGCAGCTGCAGGGCAGTGCAGCAGCTACAGGCCTAGCCAAATGCCCACGGGAAGGGCTACTCCACCTCCTTTGCCAGCTTTTGCCTAGGGCCGTGAGCCAGGCTGGGAACCCCTTGGTGATGGCCTTCTGCACGGCCCAGCCAGCAGCAGTGCCAGCAAGGGGGAACTGAAGGCTTGCAGCTCCCAGGCAAGCAGGAGCAGCTTGCCCTCCCACCCTAGCTTCCCTCCTCTGCCAGAAGGCCAGGGAGTCACAGGCAGCTAATCAAGGATGTGGGCTGAAGCCAAGGAGTCAGAGTCAGATTCTGCTGGTGAAGCTGTGGACAGGCCCAGCCCTTACCTGCAGGCACTGCATTGCTGCTCTCTTCACTGCCTGTCCAGGCTGGCTCAGAGTGGGCTGTGGGCTGGGGCAGGGGTGGTGGAGGTGGCACAGTAGTTGGCACAAGAGGAGGTGGCGGTGGAGGTGGTGGTGGTGGAGGTGGCAGCAGTAGCTCAGCATTCTGAATGTCTGAAAGATGAAAGAAGCTGCATCAGAAGAGTCCCAGGGGACAGCACATTGAGAGCTTCAGCTCAGAGCTTCTTATGCCTCAGTGACAACAGAGCAGGGTCCTCAGCATGCACTGTGCAGCAGAGCACTCCCACCCTAGAGGGGCAGGGTTTGAGATTGCCCTACTCTGCCCTTCTGGGCCAGCTGTGTACCACTGGGCTTGCCCAAGGGCATCCCACCAGGCCAGTCCCTGCACGCCACACTCCCTGGTCCCTAGCTGTGCAGGGCAGGAGGGAGGTGAAGTGCCCAGAGCCAGGGCAGCACTTGAGCAGGCTGCAGCTTTGACTCAGGCCCAAGCACAAGCCAGAGGTATCTCCAGTATCCACACTCCCTCCTCCCTAGCTGTGCAGGGCGGGGAGGAAGGTGAAGAGCCCAGAGCCAGGGCAGCACTTGAGCAGGCTGCAGCTTTGACTCAGGCCCAAGCACAAGCCAGAGGTATCTCCAGTATCCACCCATCCAGGGTCTTTCTCCAGCATCCTGTACTCCTTTGTCCTGTGTAACAGGGTGCTCACTGCAGGGACTGGACATACCTGGCTGCAGAGGCTCTGCTGCCTCAGTGCTGAAAGTGGGCAGCTCTGGAATAGCACTGCTGGGGGCAGATGGTGCAATGCCAGGGCCCAGGTCAGCACTGTACATGAGGTCTGCAGCAATGCCAGGCAGGTCAGGCAGGTAGGATGGCACATCGATCTCGGGGACCTGGCCCAGATCTGGCACATAGAAGTAATTTTCAGCCACCTAAAGGAAACACAAACCAAAAAAGATAAGGCATGAGTACAGGAAACTCAGAGCAAAAAGAGAAGGCAGTGAGCACACGCTTTCCCTTGCAGCAAGCCTGGGGAGCAGCCAGAGCTAGGCCTCTGCGTGCCTTGGTACAGTGGCTGCTCATCAACTACAGCTCTCTGTTCTTGGCCTGGGGTAGCTCCCACAAGTGGAGGCTACACCCTGCAGCCAGGAGGAAGAAGAGATGTGAGACTCTTCCTAGTGTCTCGTGAGTGGCCTCTATCCTCTCCTGAAGGCCTCAAGACACCAACTTCTGCAGCTTGTAGAGGGCAGTGCCTTTTCCAGGAGAGAATGGTGCCTGAACCGCTTCAGAGATGCCAGTGCATGAGAAGCACAAACCAGGGGCTAGAGGTGTGGGTTTGTGCCTTTGCTGTGCAAACTGCCATCCCCTCTGGTGCAGCCTGAGGGACAACAGCCCCAACCCACATACACCAACAGAGCTGCAGGTATGGCTGCTGCAAAGTGCTGGGGACAGCATCAGCCACATGCTGTGCCAGTTCACAGGAGCACAGCATGTCAGGAGTTGGAAGGGTCCCAAAGAGATCAAGTCCACCCCCACTGCCAGAGCAGGACCATCATCTAGCACAAGTCACAGAGGAACACATCCAGACAGGACTTGAAAGTCTCCAGAGAAAGAGACTCCACAACCTCTGGGGAGCTTGTTCCAGTTGTCTGGGTTCAGTGCCTGCTCCCACCCACACCAAGAACCACCCTCTGCTCTGGCTGGCTGCTCCCTCTGCAGCAGCAGGCATCCCTTCCTAGCAGGGCACAGGCACTTTCCAGCCAGGGCACATCAACTTCACACTCTTCTCAAGGCTCAGGGTTTAGCATGAGTCTCCAAAAATCCCCTGGAACCCTCAGGTCTAGCAGCAAGGTGAGTTGCTGTTAGGTTATTCTTCTCACACCACCCAATAACGGCTTGAGGAGAGGGGTTTGTGTCACCCATCAAACCCAATCTGGGACTTCAAACTCAGAAATGGGTGTGCTAAGCAAGGCACCCTGTAGCCCCACAAGGGTCATTCTCCTGCCTGCTCTTTTCCCAGCACAAGTCCTCTCCTCTCACAGAGCTGACCACAATCCACTGTACTAGGAAGCAGCTGCACGCCTACAGCCTGCACTGCACCTGTTGGTCCAGCTGTCCCCTTTTGGTGATGGAAAGAGGAGCATCAAAAAGTTTCTCTTCTGTCTCTGTTTCCAAAGCCACATGGGTCTTGGTCACCGCCCCAGCCAGAGGATCCAGGAAAACATACTTCTTGTACCTAAGGGTAGAGGACAAGTCTTTCAGTGATGCCGAGGCCAGAACAAACTGCATACCTAAGAAGGCTTGGGGGGTGGAGACCTCCTGTCTCATTCATGCAAGGAGGAACATACTGGGCCTTCCAGTTTCCTTCATCTAACTCCATTTTCCTGCCTTTCCCCTCCACAACCAGGAGGGGATCAGCTCCCCATCCTGCCAATGCAGCCTCTACACTCATTCTAAAGCAAAGCTCTACTGCTCTGCCATCATTGCCCAGCTCCCCCCTCCCACTGCCTGACCTAAGCCTGTCCTACAACCTGCAGCAGATCACGAGTGGCTGCTGCAGGCTTTTCACTCGAGGGACAGGAGGAAGTAATCTGTGGGAAGAAAGAAGATTCAGCAGCTGAAAGCTTAAGAGGGGCTTAAAGAAGCTTGAGCATGGGCAAGAGGAGGACACCGGAGGCAAAGCCCAATGAGAAAGAGAGGTGTGGTGAGAGGCAGTGGAAACACTCAAGTGTAAAACGTTGCTGTGAGGAACCATCAGCAGAAGGAGCAGAACCTAGGCAGGCACGTGGGGCAGAGTGACAGCAGCTCTCAAGGCTGGAGAGGAATTATTAGAGGGGTATGATACAAAAGACTCAGTCAGGGAAGGGCAGTGCAGATTTGGATTGAAAGCAAGTGAAGAGAGAGTCAGATGCAGACAGAACAACTCCTTCCATCCAAGGACCTGGAAGAGTGGGGAAGAAACAGCTAACAGAAGCCAAAACCAAACCCCGCCCTAACAGCAGCCTGCTATGCAAGACCCTCAGGAAAGCACTGCTGCCCCCAGGGAAGGGAAAACTTCTCAGCTTGGAGAAGAGGAGGCTCCCAGGTGGCCCTCCAGTATCTGAAAGAGGTCTGCAGAAAAGCTGGGGAGGGACTTTTGAGGCTATCAGGGAGTGACAGGACTAGGGGGAATGGAGCAAAGCTGGAGGTGGAGAGATTCAGATTGGATGTGAGGGGAAAGTTGTTGAGCATGAGAGTGGTGAGAGCCTGGAATGGGTTGCCCAGGGAGGTGGTTGGGGCCAGATCCCAGGAGGTGTTTGCAGCCAGGCTGGCAGAAGCTGTGGACAGCCTGATCTAGGGTAGGGTGTCCCTGGGCATGTTAGAGGGGTTGGAACTGGCTGATCCTTGTGGTCCCTTCCAACCCTGACTGATTCTAGGATTCTATGAAAACTCCTCTGAGAACAAGCAGGGGCTGGTGAGCAGCACATCACCACTCCAGCTCTTACAGATTCTCAGTGGTGTTGAAAAGCAGCAGGGAGCTGAGGGAGCTGATGTTCCTCGGGAGGCTGCCAAGGCCTTCTTCTGCATCATCCTCCTGGTGATGTCCGGTGCTCACACACACAGGGAAGTACTTGAGCTTCTCCTGCAAGAAGACAGGTAACAGCTGGTAAGACTCTGAAACCACAGTTGCTGAGATAGCTCTCCCCAGCCACCACAGCCCACTCTGCATGGTCCAGTGCATGATCCAGGAAACTACTGCTCCTTCTTCAGCTCTTTCTGAGCAAGGGAGCACAGGGGCAACACTACAGTCCCACACTCGTGCCAGATCTCAGCAATCCACAGGCATGGCACATGCTGGACACTCCTGGAGGCACTACTGAGAAAGGAGAATTGTGAAGAGGTGATTGGATCCAATCAGCATGGCTGCACCAAGGGCAGATCCTGCCTAACAAACCTGGTGGCCTTCTATGAACAGGTCACAACATGAATAGATGAGGGGCAGCAACTGATGGCATTGACCTGCAGCTGAGCAAAGCCTTTGACACTGTCCCTCACCACATCCTGGTCTACAAGCTGGTGACACATGGGCTTGATGGGTGGAGAACCAGATGGATACAGAACTGGCTTGATGGCTTGTAAAGAGTTAAGCCCACCTGTGACCCCCTACCTCTTCCCCAGGGGTGATTTGGCCCATTTCTCCAAGGTAGCATTGTTGAACACTCCCACTTCCTGCCCTGATTGGGACTATAAAGGAGGAAACTCAGCCCCCCTCGCTCTGCCTCGCACCCTCTGCCCCTCTCGCTGCTGCGACCCCCTGCCACTCCCCGCTGCTCCTCCACGTGCTCTGCAACAAGCCGCGTGGAGACCAAGAACTGCTTAGCTGTGTTTTGCAACCTGCTTCTGTTCTTCAGCACCACCAGCCGTGGGACCGCGACTTTGCTTTTAGGACTGAAAAACCCTGCTGCGGCGGTATCTCTTCTCCCTTCCCCCTCCTCCTGGGCTTTCTGTAATCTTTCCCCCTGCTTCCTATAAGAAATAGAAAACCCCTTTCTCCCTGTATTTCATTATTTAAAGGCGTTATACCCCATTCTCACTTCCAAACTGCTTTGAGTTTTTCTTTTGGGCTTTGGGCTTGGGGTAGCTGGGTGTAAACCAATACATGGCTGTACCCAAGTAGTGGCTGTCCCAGTGGAGACCAGTGACAAGTGGAGTCCCTCAGGGATCAGTCCTGGGACCAGTCTTGTTCAACATCTTTGTGGGTGCCACAGACAGAGGTGATTCTCCCCCTCTACTCTGCTCTGGTGAGACCCTACCTGGAGTACTGCACCCAGTGCTGGAGCCCCTGGGACAAGAGAGATGTGGACATGCTGGAGTGTGTCCAGAGAAGGGCCACGAGGATGCTCAGAGGGCTGCAGCACCTCTGCTGTGAGCACAGACTGAAAGAGTTGTGGTTGTGCAGGCTGGAAAGGAGGAGGCTCCCAGGTGACCTTCTTGTGGCCTTCCAGGATCTGAAGGGGACCTACAAAAAAGCTGGGGAGGGACATTTTAGGCTCTCAGGGAGTGACAGGACTGGGGGGAATGGAACAAAGCTGGAGGTTGGGAGATTCAGCCTGATGTGAGGAGGAAGTTGTTGAGCATGAGAGTGGTGAGAGCCTGGAATGGATTGCCCAAGGAGGTGGTTGGGGCCACATCCTGGGAGGTGTTTGCAGCTAGGCTGGCTGAGGCTGTGGGCAGCCTGCTCTAGGGTAGGGTGTCCCTGGGCATGGCAGGGGGGTTGGAACTGGCTGCTCCTTGTGGTCCCTTCCAACCCTGACTGCTTCTATGATTCTGTGCTTTTGGTGCCAGGGATGAGTTGCCCTGGATGAATGTTGCTGTGTCCAAGGATCCATGAAAATAAAATAGCCACTGGGGATCCATAGGCAGAGGCAGGATGTAGCAATCCAAGAAGTACTTTGTTCCAGTGTCTCTTGCTACTGCATATTTTCGTGCAGGCCCATTCCTCCCAAATGTCTCTTACCTCCTCTCTGCTGCCTTCAGAGCTGTCATCCCACTAGTGGGGTACGCAGAGGAGAAAGAGGCTACGGAGAGCTGAAGTGGCTGCACTGGCATGAGGGCAGGCATGGTGCAGGCAGTGCAGTGCAGAACATGTGCCAGATGGTCCTGCAAAGCCTGAGGGATTTGCAGGAGTTTTCAACTCTAATGAACTGAAATCTCTTCTCTCTGGGTTCTGAAAACTTCATGCATACTACATAGAGCTCCCTTTAGGCAAGGACCAACTGCATCTGAGCTGCTTGGCATTTAGATAGCACAGGCACTGCCAGCTCAGCTCAGGCCAGCATTTCAGCCAGCCTGTGACAGCTCCTGGGGCAGAGGGTGCTGGAGGCTGAAGCTCAGTGCCCACAGCACTCTGCTGCCAGAGCAAGGCAAGACATAAGTTCATCAACCCAGGGACAGCCTGGGACGGATGAACCTCCACCCCAGACCCCTCCCTACACCTTTCGTCAAGCCCTTCACAACTGCTGTCCTCTCTGTATTAGGTTTTAAGCCAGCTACCCCCTGAGCCCAAAAGCCCAATAAATAGTCAATCCTGTTGGAAGTAAAAGGTATAAAACTTTAACAATAAATAGGAGGTAAAAGGGTTTTTTAACAGAAGGTGGGAGAAAAGGGGAACCAGAATGCAGGATATGGGGGAATGAATAAAAAAAAAGAGAGAGGCTGGGGGACAAAGGGGACAAAATACACAAAATAGAAATCCAACTCGTGGGAGGCAATGGAGTCCAAATGCTGAGATGGATGATTTTAATGTTGGATGAAGGCAGGATGTAGGATTTTGATGTTGAAAAGCAGTTAGTCCAAGTTCCAAAACGGGTAAAAATGGTTGCTGTCTCCAGGTGTTGGTGGAGGAGCACGTGGTGGTCTGGCAGCAGAAGCAGAGGAGCAGTTACTCCAGGCAAGCAGGGCAGAAAAGGAGAAGAGAGAGAGAGAGAGCCAAGATGTCCACGTGTTCGCAGAGAGCACCTGGTGGTCTGTCAACAGAGAGCAGTGAAGATTTGCTCAGGCAGTCAGGATGAGAAGAAGAGAGAGAGAGGAGCCAAGATGTCTCCTCTTTTATAGCAAAGTCCTAGCAGGATGTGGGAGTAGGCTAACCATGACACCTGGAGAAAGGTCAGACCACCCCTTGGCAGGAGTCAGAGGGCTCCAGGTGAGGCTCTACCCTTTACACTCTCTCCACAGAGCAGGCCAAACAGCAGCAAGGTGAGAAATGTTCACAGCAGAAAAAAGCAGAGCACTACCTAGGACAGTGTCAGGTTCAAGAACTGGCCACAGCCTTGGGGTGTTCTTCTGTCACCCCCTCACTGTCCACAGCTTCCTACTGCCTCCCTGATTCTGGCACCCCTGCTCTATCTCATTCTTTGAGTCCTGCCTTCCCTCCTTGTATTTGGATGGGGAACTGGAGACCATCACTGGTGCAGTTTTAAGAACACATCTCAGCAGCATAAGCAGTTTTTGCTGACTGAAATTTCAGGCTTGACTTCAGTAGACAAAAAAATCGCTGGGAAACAGCTTAGTCACAGCTCACTTCATCCACTAAGAGTTTGTGTGATGCTCTGAGTACACCAAATGCCCTAAGAAGAGACCCAGGAGGTGTGATCTGAAGGTTTGTTTGTTTTTTTTTTCCTTTTCTCCCCATTTTTAAAAATTTTCTCCCCATTTTTCTTTCGTTTCTCCCCATGGTGGCACACAGAGAGTGGTGATCAAGGGCACAATGTCCACCTGGAGAACAGTGCGAAGTGGCATCCCTCAGGGGTCAGTGCTGGGATCAGTGCTGTTTAGCAAGATGAGGGAGTTGGGGCTCTGCAGCCTGGAGAAGAGAAGGCTTCCAGGAGACCTTAGAGTAGCATTCCAGTATCTTAAGGGGGCTACAGGAAGGCTGGGGAGGGACTGTTCACAAGTTCTTGTAATGACAGGACAAGGGGGAATGGGTTCAAACTGGCAGAGGGGAGACTTAAATGGGATGTTAGGAGAAAGTTCTTCGCAGTGAGGGTGGTGAGACACTGGCACAGGTTGCCCAGGGAGGTTGTGGCTGCTCCCTGCCTGGAGGGGTTCAAGGCCAGGTTGGATGAGGCCTTGAGCAACCTGTTCTAGTGGGAGGTGTCCCTGCCTATGGCACAGGGGAGTTGGAAGAGGATGATCTTTGAGGTCTCTTCCAAACTAAACCATTCTATGATTCTATAATAGGTTCCAACATGTGAAAACCAGACTGAAGTGAACAGCCTGAGTTTTTAACAGCAGCAAGCTGACAGAAATGGCTATTTAGAAACCAGAGAAGCAGAGATTCAGAGCTAAAGCTTCTTTTGCTCATTAATATTCATTTCCCAGCATTTAATTCGCTGAGCATGAGGGAGTTACTGATGTGTTTGCTAGCACTGCTCACACACGCTCAGCCCTCAAGCCATATGCAAGGGCTGGGGGGTTTTACTTAATCTTTGTAGATTACAATTAGCACAGGAAAACTTAAGGGTGGAGTATAAAACCAACCATTACCTATGTTTACTTTTAAGTCTCATCTGAGGCAGTTCGAAAAGTGCCAAGCAGCAGTTATTGCTCTCCAGAAGCCTTTAAATGCCCCAGAAGTGCTGGTCTGGACCACAGAAACATTCAGCTCGGCAGAGCCCCTCAGCATTACCAAGTCCAACCCAGAACCCTGCTCTACAAGGTTCAGCCTTGTTTCTATGATTCTATGATTTGGGTGGCTGGAACACTGAGGGCATCTGCTGCAATGGTATGAGGTGATGGGAGGGAGGGAAGGTGACATCCAAGGAGAGCAAACATGGGTATTACAAGCTGGGCCACCTGAATTCTGTTTTCAGCATAAATTTTACCTTTATTGTCGGTAGTAGTTCATGGGTCATAGAATTATAGAATGGTTTAGGTTAGAAGGGACCTCAAAGATCATCCAGTTCCAACCCCCCTGTGCCATAGGCAGGGACACCTCCCACTAGAACAGGTCACTCAAGGCCTCATCCAGCCTGGCCTTGAACACCTCCAGGGAGGGAGCAGCCACAACCTCCCTGGGCAACCTGTGCCAGTGTCTCACCACCCTCACTGCAAAGAACTTCCTCCTAACATCCTGTTTCAATCTCCCCTCTGCCAGTTTAAACCCATTCCTGCTCATCCTTACAAGACCTTGTAAATAGTTTAAGGCTTATTGGAAAATTCTAATAAGAGAAATCAGGACTTTTCCCAAAAGTTTGGTGCAGAAGGCTCCCAGGTGACCTTATTGTGGCCTTTCAGTATCTGAAGGGGGCCTAGAAGAAAGCTGGGGAGGGACTTTTTAGGATGTCACGTAGTGATAGGACAGGGGGGAATGGAACAAAGCTAGAAAAGGGCAGATTCAGACTGGATGTTAGGTAGAAGTTCTTCAGCACGAGGGTGGTGAGAGCCTGGAATGGGTTGCCCAGGGAGGTGTTTGGGGCCACATTGCCACATTGCTGGAGGTGTTTGCAGCCAGGCTGGCAGAGGCTGTGGGCAGCCTGATCTAGTGTAGGGTGTCCCTGGGCATGGCAGGAGGGTTAGAACCGATCCTTGTGGTCCCTTCCAACCCCGACTGATTCTATGATTCAATGTCCCCGAACACCACATTCAAAAGACCCTTTGAACATATCCAGGTTTGCTGACTCCACTACCTCCCTGGGCAGCACATGAGCACATTTCCAAAGCCTGATCACTCTTGCACTCTTGCTGGGGAAAAAAAAAAACGTTTCCTAATTTCTACTCTAAATCTACCCAGTCACAGTTTGAGACCATTCCCCTCTTGTTTTGTGGCTAATTACCTGCGAGAAGAGAGCAGCACCTAGGCCCATTTGGAAACTCACAACAGCTACCTACAACCTGCACCACTGAATCCCACAAGTTCACACTAAAAAAAAGGAGTTTCCTTGCAGGGACATTCAGTCCTTCAGTTGAGGGTTTGGCAACGTTGACCTGCTGCAGTCCTGTGGTGTGCCTGAAGGCTCAAAGATGCCAGCCTGAGATTCGGCACCTGGTAGGATTTCGTCCCTGAACCCTGCTCTGCCACAGTTCGCACCCCATTCAAACCTCCGGTGGGGCAGTGCCCTGCCCCGCCACAGTCCCTAAGGATGCTGCTTCCCCAGGCATTTTTGTCTCTGGCAGCCTGCAGTATTACCCTGGTTCTGTTCTGAGGTTTAACTAAGTACAGGCTCTGCTACACGAGAAATGTCATTCCCCTCCACACCACCAGCATGCTGAGGCTGGCTGGAAAAGCACTTAGAGATAAGCAAGTGCTGCAATCCCAGTTCAGGCTCCTCATGCCGGTGGGGGAGGTGGAACTCATAAGTACCTGCCAAGTCACTGACAGTTTTGAAAGCCCTGTGAGGTTACTCTGGCAGTGGGCTGCAACTTTGGCTTGGAACTCTGTCTCTCACCTCATTTTCCAGCCTCCTGAGGGGCACTTGCAGCACCCAGACACAGGTCCCACAGTGCCCATCACCTGAGAAGCCTCACAGAACTGCAGCCTGTTCCACCTTGTCTAGCTGCTACCACAGCAGGGTGCAAAGCAAGCATCTTTCCAGGACTGTAAGGACCTCACTTCTGGCACTTCCATCCATCAGTGCTTACCTTACCAACCTCAAAGAACGTCCTCTCAAAAGATGAGCTTTCTCTTGCAAGGGACATAGAATGGATTAGGTTGGAAGAGACCTCAAAGCTCATCCAGTTCCAACCCCCCTCTGCCATAGGCAGGGACATAGAATCATGAATGGTTTAGGTTGGAAGAGACCTCAAAGATCATCCAGTTCTAACCCCCCACCATAGGCAGGGACACCTCCCACTAGAACAGGTTGCTCAGGGCCTCATCCAACTTGGATTTGAACACCTCCAGGGATGGAGCAGCCACAACCTCCCTGGGCAACCTGTGCCAGTGTCTCACCACTCTCTCTGTGAAGACCTTCCTCTTAACATCCAGTTTCAATCTCCCCTCTGCCAGTTTAAACCCATTCCTCCTTGTCCTGTCATTACAAGACCTTGTGAATAGTTCCTCCCCAGCCCTCCTGTAGGCGTGCAGGGTGAAAGAAGAACTTCCCAGGAGTGAAGCACTAAATAAATCCCACACACTTCCAGCTCAGCTGCTTTCCCTCAAGAGCACAAACTCTTCAGTGCTGAGCACAGGAGGCCACCACTTACCCTGAAACTGCCAGGATGAGCTTACTTTCCTGGTGGAGCATGTGTGTGAGTGAGTGAGACAAGCCACAAGAGCCTACTGCAAACGCTTCCAGCAAAGAGGCCTTCGTTAGAAGTCAAAACAGGCAGCGAGGCTCTGCTGAAAGCCCTGAATAATTGAGGAGAGCAGAAATGCAAACATCAGATTTCCCTCTGTCACATTTCATTACTGCAAGGCACATCAGGCTCGGCACTCAGCTATGGCCAGGAAGGACCTGTCCCCCTGGAATGTGGTCGAAGCTCGGCCACATGGAGCCCTACTTAGCACATCAGCTGCTCCCGGCACAAGGCTCTCCATTGTTCCATCAGATGACATTGTTCCACCTAACCTTCCAGTATCTGAAGGGGGCCTACAGGAAGGCTGGGGAAGGACTATTCACAAGGTCTTGTAATGACAGGATGAGGGGGAATGGGTTCAAATTGGCGGAGCGAAGATTTGAACTTGATGTTAGGAAGAAGTTCTTCACAGTGAGGGTGGCGAGGCACTGGAACAGGTTGCCCAGGGAGGTTGCGGCTGCTCCCTCCCTGGAGGTGTTCAAGGCCAGGCTGGATGAGGTCTTGAGCGACCTGATCTAGTAGGAGGTGTCCCTGCCTATGGCACAGGGGGGGTTGGAACTGGATGATCTTTAAGGTCTCTTCCAACCTAAACCATTCTATGATTCTATGATTCTATAACCCACTCACCAGCACACAAGCATCTCCTTGCCCACAGCAGAGCTGCAGGAGCTGGTGTATGTGTGAGCTTAGCAAGAGCAGTAAGACTGTTGCATGAGGTGGGGTCAGCAAGCCAGAGAGAGCTCAACAACCCCAGGAAAGGATCAAAAGATGGGTTATAGGAGGGGAAGGGTAACACAAGGGCCTGCACAAAGTCCCTGTGGTTATAGCAGCCTTGGTCAGGAAGGGCAGAACATGGCAGTATGTGCTGGTTTGAACTAATTGGAGAATTTGAGTGAGAAATCAGACTATTGGCTGATAAATGAAAACAAATGATGTCACTTCACTCACAGCTTTACTGAGAAAGAAAAAAAAAAAGTGTTTTAAGAGTTGTAACCCAAATATAGGTAAGTCAGACAGTTTCAGACCGCTTGGGGCTGCGTTCGCTCTCTTGCATGGTTCCTTTGTCTCTGCCTTTGTAGCTAATTCTGAGTAATTCCACTAACCTCTTTCCTACTGCTAACCCTCCCTGGCCAATCTACCTTTGCCTATCTGCTGCATCAACAGATGGTGAGATAAGACTGGGGAAGGGGGGAAAGGTGGTAGGGGTGGTTAGAAACCCCTCTTAGGGATTTTGATCTCTGGGAGGGCTGTGGTGTTTCTGTATTACCTTTTTTGCTGTCTATATCTGTAAATATCTGTTCTACATTGTAAATATCTGCTTGTATATTGAGCATTGATGCAAATATAAAGCTTCATTTACCACCTTCCAGCTGTTCTGAGTCCTAGCCGGGGTTATATCAAAGGTGGGGCGGGGGCAGGTAACCACCACACAGCAGTACAGAGGTCATCTGGGACAAAGAAGAGGTGCCCACAGGCGTCTGAGCAGGCTACAGGGAAGTGCACGCAGAGCCTGTGCAGCCAGTGGGGCAGCTGGGTGGCTTCACCATTTGCTCCCTGCAGGACACTGCCTTTGAGCAGATGCCACCCTTCTCAATTCCCTCCCTGTGTGACAGGCTGTACCTTGGCATTAGTCCTTCAGGTTGGGAGAGCATCTCCCCTGCCCTCTCACCACCTGCCTCTGCTCTCCCTCCATGCTCTGATGAGCTGGGGACACCAACCAGAGAGCACAGCCATAAATCAGCCACCCGTGGCCGGCCGGCGGCATGTCCCACTCAGCTCTGCCCTGTGCCACTGCTGCAGCCAGCAGGAAGCACAAACCCTGCTGGAGTTTGCCAGCTGTGGCTCCAGCCTGCTTCCCTGGCCTGCCTGAAAGATTCGTAACTAGCTCACCCCTGTGAAGTCTCCACTCCATTAAACCTCAGTGTAAAGGGTTAAGCCCACCTGAAGCCTTCTCCTGACTCCTCCCTGGGGGTGGTCTGACCTGCCCCCAGGTGTCATGTTTAGCCCCCTCCCAATTCCTGCCAAGGACTGTTATAAAAGGGGTGGAAATCTTGGCTTCTCTCTCTTGGTCCCTCCTGTCTGACCAGCTCCTCGCTGCCCTGCTGCTAGATCACCACCTGCTCCCCAGCAAACATGTGGAAGGATACAACCATTTTCTTTTTGGAACTCTTAACTAACTACGTTTCACCATCAAAGTCCTGCATCCTGCTTCATCAACCATCAAAACAGAATCATAGAATCACTGGAAGGGACCACAAGGATCATCCAGTTCCAACCCCCCTGCCATGCCCAGGGTCGGCCTACCTTACATCAGGCTGGACAGAGCCTTATCCAGCCTGGCCTTAAACACCTCCAGGGATGTGGCCCCAACCACCTCCGTGGGCAACCCATTCCAGCCTCTCACCACTCTCATGCTCAAGAACTTCCTCCTCACATCCAAGCTGAATCTCCCCACCTCCAGCTTTTCTCCATTCCCCCTAGTCCTGACACTACCTCATAGCCTCAAAAGTCCCTCCCCAGATTTTCTGTAGGACCCTTCAGATCCTGGAAGGCCACAAGAAGGTCACCTGGGAGCCTTGTCTTCTCCAGCCTGCACAGCCCCAACTCTTTCAGTCTGTGCTCATAGCAGAGGTGCTGCAGCCCTCTCAGCATCCTCGTGGCCCTTCTCTGGACACCTCCAGCATGTCCACATCCCTCTTGTCCCAGGGGCTCCAGAACTGGATGCAGTACTCCAGGTGGGGTCTCAGCAAAGTACAGCAGAGGGGGAGAATCACCTCCCTGGCCCTGCTGGCCACACTGCTCCTGATGCAGCCCAATGTACTAAAGGCCTCATCTCTATCAAAGAGACTCACAGCCTCACAGCCCCTCTTTGAGTGTTCATCTCCTCACCTGCAGAGCCTTCTCATCCAGCACTCGGTGTTTGTTTTGAATCTTGTGTCTTGGCCATTTCTGTTTTGCTGGGTCTTCTGCACCAGCAAAAATTGAACTGTACTCCTGCAGCCGCTCAGGGGCTGGATACTTGGCACTGGAGAAGACCTGTGGAGAGATAAAGAGAGACTGAGGAACATCAACAACTGAGCAATGCTGCACTACAGAAACAAACAGCCTGTGCTGCTGGTGGGAATGGACAGCCCTGGAGCCTCTACGCTCCAGAGGGCTACAGGTATGGACTCCATCAAGCATGAGCTGTCACTTCAGGAAGTAAAAGTGAACTAAGTTCTCTCTACACGAGTGCCAGCAGATCACAGGCTTGCACTGGCAGGAGGAGAATGGAACCTACTAAACCAAGGAAGAACAAGGAAAGAAGAGTTTTCGCTAGTTTTACATGGCTCAGCAAAACTAAGGGGAGGCTCTTTGACACCAGCTTTCATTCGAATGACCCAAGTGGCTATAAGCCTGAAGCATGAGGGTGCTGGGCTTAGCCCAGAACATGCCTTTTCTCTTAGAGAGAACATAGGGCAGCGACTTATACAGGCCTTACAAGGCCATGTGGTTCATGTGTGGTTCATGGGTGTGTTAGTTTGAGCTAATTGGAGAATTTGAGTGAGAAATTAGACTATTAGCTGAGAGAGAGTTAAACATACAGTGTCACTTCACCAAGTTTCACTGAGACAGAAAAAAAAGGAGTTTTGAGAAATGTTCTCAAAACATGAGATAGCCAGTGTGCTTGCAGAGGGCCAGTCTGGCTTGGGTCTATGCTGGCTCTGGCAGCTTTTTCCTTTGTCTCTCTGCCTTTGAACTAATCCAGAGTAAAATCACTAAAACGACTAACTTCTTCTCCTATCATTAATTTCCCTGATCTTCAACTTATCTGCAGCATCATCAAGTGGTGAGATAAAGCTGGGGGAAGGGGGAAAATGTGGTAGGGGGGTTTGGTTGTACTCTCTTGGGGATTTTGGTCTCCAGGAGAGGTGTGGTGTGTATTACCCTTTTTACTGTATATTTCTGTAAATATCTGTTATATCTTGTAAATATTTGCTTGTATATTNTAACCCCCCTTTGCCATTGGCAGGGACACTTCCCACTAGAACAGGTTGCTCAAGGCCTTATCC
>VWZI01000759.1:0-29389 GCA_013396835.1 Psilopogon haemacephalus
AAGGGTCTGCTGCAACAAGACAAAGGGTGACAGCTTTAAAAGGAGAGAGGTTCAGCTGATATGTAAGGAATCTGTTTTTTACAGTGGAGGTGGTGAAGCACGGGCACAGGTTGCCCAGAATGATGGTAGGTGTGTCATCCCTGAGAATAGGCCAGATCAGGTTGGACAGGGCTCTGAGCAACTTGATCTAGTTGAACATGGCAGTGCTCAGTGCAGGGGGGTTGGATGAGATTGTTTCAGGTTCCTTCCAACTCAAAGCACTCGTCAAATCTATGAACTTCAGGGGACAACTGAATTGTCAATTGGGAAAAGTGATAGTGGCATGTAAGGGATTTTGATCAGGTGGTTCACATACCTAAATCCACTGAACTATGGGGCAACTCAGGGTAGGACTGTGTGCTTGTCATAGGCTTTTTGTGTAAGGGTGTGAATGACTACATCACGTTTGAAAAAAGTTTTATTATATGCAGTCTGATATGGTAGTTTGAACAGGGTAGGTTTAAACTAGATACTAGGAAAAAAAATATTTACAGTGAGGATGGTGAGACAGTGGAACAAGTTGCTCAGGGAGGCTGCAAATCTCCCCTCCCTGGAGATGTTCAAGGCCAGGTTGGATGAGGCCGTGAGTGTCCTAGTCTAGTGTAAAGTGTCCCTGCCCATGGCAGGGGGTTGAAACCTTAAGGTGCCTTCCAACCTAAACCAGTCTATGATTTCTTGGAATCACAGGATCACAGGATGTTAAGGGTTGGAAGGGACCTCCAGAGATCATAGAATCCAATCCCGCTGCCAGAGCAGGGCCATAGAATCTTATAGAATAGAACAGAATAGAATCAGCCAGGTTGGAAGAGACCTCCAAGATCATCCAGTCCAACCTATCACCCAGCCCTATCCAATCAACTAGACCATAGCACTAAGTGCTCCATCCAGTCCCAGTGCAGGTTGCACAGGAATGCATCCAGACAGGTCTTGAAAGTCTCCAGAGAAGGAGACTCCACAGCCTCTCTGGGGAGCCTGTCCAATTTAATTAAATGAACACTGCACATTTCAGTAGTTGCAGAATGTTTTGTTTGTAAAGGGACCTTTAAAGGTCATCTAGTCCAATCCCCTTGCAGTCAGCAGGGACATCTTCAACTACATCAGGTTGCTCAGAGACCCATCCAAACTGACCTGGACTATTTTCACTGATAGGGCTTCTGCCACCTCACTGGGCAACCTGTGCCAGTGTACTATTAACAGAGCTTCTCTGTTTTGTGAATTCTAAAATCAGATGCCTTAAAGACAAAATACCATTGCTGAGAGCCACCCTTGCAGTGTTGTGTGCCTTAGTTCATCACCTTCAGCTGCAGTTAAAACTGTGAAGTCATGTTACACACGTCAGTTTTTGTTTGTAGTTCTGGATCAAGTCCTGATGCTGTTATTAAATATTCAGATTAAAAAAAAGGTTGAGGGTGGTTACTTGGGTTTATGACAGCTATGAAAACAAATAGATTTCAGGCACTTACCATTTTGGTTGGAAAAGACTTTAAAGATCATCTGGTTTGGCTTTTAACTCAGTAGGCCCAAGATTGCTGCTAAACCTCATCCCACAGCACCACATCTACATTAAGTCCCTCTATGGGTGAAAGCTCCAGACCTTCCCTGGGAAGCCTGTCTGAGGTCTTGACAACTCTTTCAGTGAAAAATTTGTCCCTAATGTCCAACTTGACCCTTCCTCTGAACAACTCAAGGCTGTTTCTTCTCCTGTCAGTTGCTGCTTGTGAGAGCACACCAATCTTCACCTTACTGTAACCTCCTTTCAGGCAGTTAAGAGTGAAAAGGCTAAGCAGCCCCAGTTCCCTCAGCCGCTTTGCAGGAAACTTGTGCTCCAAACCCTTCACCAGCTTTGTTGCTGTTCTCTGGACCTCCTCCATCACCTCGATGTCTTCCTTGTATCGAGCTGAGAAACTACTTAAAGCAACTTAGCAACAGTAGCCAGTGACAGGACAAGAAGCAACGAGTGCAAACTGAGACACAAGACATGCAGTTGTCTTTACTGTGAGGATGGCCAAACAATGACACAAACTGCTCAAGGGGGCTGTGAATGTCAGTCTGTGGGGATATTCAGAACTAGCCTGGACCCAGTTTTGGACAGTCTGCTTGAGCAAGGGATTGACGTTGGTGTTCTTGAGGTCCTTTCAGATTTATGACGCTGTGAACTAAACTGAGAAGGGACAAACTTGATCATTCAGTGCTTATTTAGTTTTGATTAAAACCCCCCAAAATGATGAATTGTGAAATGGCCACAGAAGTTTGTTTGTATTTTTCTCTTATTTATAACTCTTTGTAACTTTTAATAAATTTTAACTGCCTATTGGGAGAAAAAAGTTAATTATGGGTTAATCATAGCTTCAGATAAAATTGAAATCCCTTCTGTGGGAAGTATGATTTTTTTTTTCTGTTTGTTGGAGAAATTTTAGCCTGTGTAATATTTTCCTGTGCTATATGGAGCACACAGCAGGAGATTAGCTAGGAAATGACAGGGCACTTTCAGAAATGTTAAATGTTCCGTGTTAAAACACATGCTGCAGGCACAGAGTTGGTAAAAAGGCTTAGTAATTGATCTTTTTCCCATGATCGAGTGCCAGAGTGAAGTATCCAGAGAAATGAAACTTTTCTCCACTGGATGGTGCTGCTTGCTCAGAGTTCTGTTATCAGTTGCATCATTTTATGAGCAGCCCAAAAGATAGTGTTAGCTTTTGAGCTGAATTAGCTCTAGAAGGTAGTGTGTTGTTTCCTTTCTTGCTTTAAAGGCATCAGTGAACAAACATTTCTGATGAATTCTTGACCAAACAGTCTTTTTGTGTGTGTGTGGTTTATTTGGAGAAGAGAGATTTGGAGAGGGACTGTTTCCAAAGGCCTGTAGTGATGGGACAAGGAGCAGTGGTTTTAAATTAGAGAAGAGGAGGCTTAGATTGAATGTTAGGAACAAGTTCTTTACCATGAGGGTGGTGGACCACTGGAACAGGTAGCTCAGGGAGGTAGTTGAGGCCTCATACCTGTAAATATTCCAGGCCAGGCTCAACAAGACTGAGCAGCCTGATCTAGTGGAAGATGTCCCTACTGATTGCAGGGAGGTTGAACTTTGGACATCCCTTCCAACCCAAACCATTCTGTGCTTCTATGTTTGCTGTATGTGGCATGAAGTTGATCCTGGCTTCATTTAAATAATTCTGTAAAGATGTAAGCAAGTTTCTTTATTTTCCTGCTTCTACCTTAACATATTTGAAAACAAGAATATATTAACCTGAATGAAATGAGAGAATTAATCCCATAGTATTAGTATTTAAGAGGTTTGAAATAGGTGGATTGCAAGGTCTAGGAAAGGGAAGGCTGGGAATGGGAAAATTTCAGGCTTGAGAGATCTTGGTGTTAGGTGTCCTTGTGTTTTGTTAGCAGCATCATGCTGGGGGTAAAACATCTTAGGCCTTTTTTTTGCAGAGAGATATCCAGGAAAGTTAATAGAAATTAAGTTTTAAGGTGAATTAGTTGAACTGCATCAAACAACTCTGTTTGGAAGGTAATTTAAATTCAGACATGCAGCTGACATCGATTACTTCTGCTGCATACACAAATCCGTAGGCTCATACAATGGCTTTACAGCTCTAAGAGTTGCCTTGAATTTAATTTCTTGGGATTTGCAAAGTCACTGCCTGGGGAACTAGTTGTAGAAAGAGTAACATAGAATCATAGAATGGTTTAGGTTGGAAGGGACCTTGAAAATCATCCAGTTCCAACCCCCTGCCATAGGCAGGGACACCTTCCACTAGATCAGGATGCTCAAGGACTTGAACACCTCCAGGGAGGGATCAGCCACCTGTGCCAGTGTCTCACCACCCTCACCATGAAGAACTTCCTCCTAACATCCAGTTTAAATCTCCCCTCTGCCAGTTTAAACCCATTCCTCCTCATCCTGTCATTACATGACCTCCCCAGCCCTCCTGTAGGCCCCTTTCAGATATTGGAAGGCTACTACAGGGTCACCGTGAAGCCTTCTCTTCTCTAGGCTGAAGAGCCCCAACTCTTGTAGCCTCTCTCCTCAGAATATGGGCTTTTTTTTTTTATTATTGTATTTAAAAAAAAAATGTCTTGTTTCCTTGTCAGCTACACATGAAAACAACAGCCAAGATATTCCCCTTATTTGTAGGACTTAGCTTTTGCTGCCAGCTTGATAGCTTCTTCGTTTATTCCCCACTGAAAACCTGGGTCCTTAGAGATTATTTGCATCGTGGGTGAGTGAAGATGACAAAACATTAACTGTCCCAGATCCCTAGCTGGTATTTCCAACACAGCAATAAATGAATGAAGGGAGCCAGGGCTTTTGTTCCCAGTAGGGCAGCAGGAAACCCTAATTTGTTTGTGCTTTTCGAGTCACACAGCTCACGGTGGCACTTCACCACCTTTTGTTAGCAGCACAGGCTGCCACAAATAATGAATCAGACATCCTTGTGATACGCTGTCCCTTTGACCTAAATCTGTAGCGTTGCATTTTTTTTTTTGGGAAAGGTGACTTCCTGATTATGTTGAAAGTGCCTCGGTGGACTTGAGTTCTCACTGGCTTCGTGTGACCTTGGGTTAATCGGTCGGTTTTGATCCACCGTTTCCCACTGTGTTTAATGAAGTTTGTAATCTTCCTGTTTCCATTCTTTGTTTGTCTTGTTTATTTAGGTTGTCTTCCTGCATGTATGTAGGTGCACATTTCAAGTGGCTGGTTAACTGTGTTAGTTTTTCTTCCTTGCTCTTCACTGAAGCTATTCCTGACAAGAAAGACGAGCACACATACGAGGGGCTTGGGGATTAGGGCAAAGGAGCCTCCATTCTCATTTGGGTCCCTTAACACCTGCAGTAATATCTGTTGACATTGCATTTTCTGTGTAAAACAATGTTTTAGCAAATCCAAAAGTTGGAATCTCAGTGGTTTGTGTACTGTAATGCAATTTTTCTGGCTACTTAAGGTTTGATTTTTGAGTTGGCTTTTGTTATGAAGACAAATGTTAAAACTTCTGTGTTCTGGTAGAAAGAGTCATAGAATGGTCTGAGTTGGAAGGGACCTCTGAAGGTCATCTAGTTCAACCCCCTCTGCAGTAAACAGGGGCATCCCCAACTAGATCAGGTTGTCCAAAGCCCTGTCAAGCCCAACCTCGAATATCACCAGGAATGGAGCCTCAACTACCTCCCTGGGTAACCTGTTCCACTGTTCAATCCCCCTCATGGTAGAGAACTTGTTCCTAACATCCAGTCTAAGTCTGCTGTTCTCTAGTTTGAAATCATTGCCCCTCATCCTATCACCACAGGCCTTTGTAAACAGTCTTTTTCCAGAAGACTGGTCAGTGGACATTGTCCAGAACTGGGAAAGCCAGCACTGAAGTTGCATCCCCTATAGATTTCAAATTGAAGCCACAGGTAAAGCAAAGTTGGAATAAAGGTGGAATTTAAGCCTCTACACCTAAGTCATAATTCTTGAATCATAGAATGGTTTAGGTTGGAAGAGACCTCAAAGATCATCCTGTTCCAACCCCCTGCCATAGGCAGGGACACCTCCCACTAGAACAGGTCGCTCAAGGCCTCATCCAACCTGGCCTTGAACACCTCCAGAGAGGGAGCAGCCACAACCTCCCTGGGCAACCTGTGCCAGTGTCTCACCACCCTCACTGCAAAGAAATTCTTCCTAATATCTAGTTTAAATCTCCCCGCTGCCAGTTTAAACCCACTACCCCTTATCCTGTCATTACAAGACCTTGTGAATAGTCCCTCCTCAGCCTTTCTGTAGGCCTCTTTCAGATTCTGGAAGGCTACTTCAAGGTCTTCTGGAAGCCTTCTCTTCTCCGGGCTAAAAGCCCCAACTCTCTCAGCCTGTCCTCATAGCAGAAGTGCTGCAGCCCTCTGAGCATCTTTGTGGCCTACTCTGGACTCTGTCCAACAGTTCCATGTCCTTCTTGTCTTGGGGGCTCCAGAACTGCACACCGTACTCCCAAGTGGGGTCTGACAAGAGCAGAGTAAAGGGGCAGAATCCTCTCCCTTGCCCTGCTGGCCACACTGCTCTTGCTGCAGCCCAGCACACAGTTGCTGTCTGGGCTGCACTCACACTGCAGCCTCATGTTGAGCTTTTCATCAATCCAGACACCCAGGTCCTTTTCCTCAGGGCTGCTCTCAGCCGTTCCCCACCCAGCCTGGAGTTGTGCTTGGGATTGCTCTGACCCGGGTGCAGGACCTTACACTTGGCCTTGTTGAATGTCATGAGGTTGGCCTAGGCACACCTCTGCAGCCTGTGCAGCTCCCTCTGGATGGATCCCTGCCCTCTAGCAAGTCAACTGTGCCACACAGCTTGGTGCCATCTGCAAACTTGCTGAGGGTGCACTGAGTCCTCTGTCCGTGTCAGTGACAGAGATGTTCAGCAGCACTGGTCCCAGCACTGACCCCTGAGGGATGCCACTTGGCACTGGTCTCCATGTGGACATTGTGCCCTTGATCACCACTTTCTCCATGCCTTCACTGAATTGCAGCCCATGCTTAGGGATGACAAATTCTACTGCAGTTTTGTTTAGGCATTTTTTCCTATTAATAATTGCATTTTTATTGGACTTTCTGTTTGTTTTGTTTTGTTTTCTTTTTGCCATATAAGGTTTTGTAGCATTAAACTCCTAGAACAGGTTTTGTTTTTCACTGAAGAGCTTTCCTTGAATTGACAAAACACCAGGAATGTTGTGAAAATGTCAACACAGCCAGTTTGATTTTTTTTTTCCTTCCTTCTCTAGGTCGTAGAAAGCAAAAGTGGTCTGTAGATCCCCAAAACAGTGCTTGGAGTAAAGATGATTCTAAATTTGGCCAGAAGATGCTGGAGAAGATGGGCTGGTCCAAAGGAAAGGTATGATTTAAAGGAGACTTGCCTAGATGAAGGGTGGAAGACTGCTGAGGGACCCATGATTTCAGCATTTAAAACATCCTCCTTCTTTCTGCTGATTTATTCTCTTAAGCTCACAGGAGATTTGAGCAGTGGTAGATCTCTGCAGAGTTTTACAAAGGTACTTACTTGTGCCTGTCCTGCCTTCCAGTTTTTCTTCCTTTGACAAGGTAATGTCCCCAAGAGCAGGAGTTGTCACCTTAAATCAGGTGATAGTTGAAGGCTTTAAGCTGCCATTATGCCCTTAGCTCTTTCTGACTTTTAGTGGAGTTGCAAGGAACTCCAGGACCTGCTTTAATATTCTACCTGTTTTTAAAGGTTGTTTCTCATCTGTTTCCTGAATGGTCAAATTGCAGCTTTATGTGGGCTGTGTTCCTTCCCCCTTCAGCCTCTACCTGTGGGGTGGTGCTAAGAATAATCCCCAGATAGGTGCAGACATCTGCAGAATTCTCAGCTACTCCTTAAAAACAGTTTGATTTCCAAAAAGGTGCCTCAGCAAAGCTGGGATGTGGGCCTGCATATCCATGTGTTTAATGAAAGTGATGCTTAGAAAACTCACATGATGTTTACTTCATTCTTCTCCTGGATTTCTGCTCCTTTTTTTTTTTTTTTTTTTTTTTTATAAAGGAAAAAAATTAGGATCATTTTCAGAGGGTCATGGAATGGTGGAAGTTGAAGTGACCTCTGAAGATCATTTAGTCCATCCCTCTGCTAAAGCTGGTTCACCCAGAGCAAGTTGCCCAGGATTGTGGTACAGCTGGATTTGGAATCTCTGCAGAGGAGGAGACTCCACAACCCTTCTGAGCAGCCTATTCCAATGTTTTGGCAACCTCACAGGAAAGAAGTTTTTTTCCTTATGTATAGGTGGAACTTCCTGTGTTCTAGTTTGTGTCTGTTGCCCCTTTTCCTATCTCTGGGGACCACTGCAGAGTCTGGCCCCATCCTCTTGACTCCTGCTCATTAATAAGTCTTCTTTAGGCTAAACAGCCCCAGTACCTACTACAGAGAGACAGTACAGAACAAAAAACCCATAAACATTCAAATCTGGGAAGCAACATTTAGGCCCAGTATTATCTTTCCTGATTATACTATCAGGGAGGAAAAAACCCAAAAGATAAAGCAGTTGGTTTAAAACTTTACTTCTTTTACGTGGTCATTTTTTACCTGTCACCAGTAACAAATCATCAGCTGAGTGTGTGCTATGATAAATATGTTTGTGCTGCAGCAGTGGCTATCATAAATAAGTTTGTGCTGGATCTGTGGACAAGATCCTGGGCTTATGTGGCCTTTGGAGCAGTTATTTGAAGCAGTATTTGAGTGAGCAGAATACTTTGAGGCAGTATTTGAAGAAGTCTGTTGCTATTAGAAATCCAGTACAGTTTATTTTGTCAGGAGGATGAAAAAATTACCTCCTGCTAACCAAAAAAAGGCATGAAAGTAAGAAGGACACTTGGCTACACATCCTACCCTGACCCAATTCCAATACTTCTAATAACAGGACTAGGGTAAGCTGCTTAATTTCGCTTCACAGATGGGCAAAAGCTCATTAATTTGATCAAGCTAAAGTTCCATTTCTCTGAGTTTGTAGTGGAATGGGGACATAAATCGTTCCTCTAGAGCTATAACAGTTGTAAAGGAAGATCTGGTAGCTCAGGTAGGAAACTTACTGTCATGAAGAAGGTGAGAGAAGGGGGAAGACAAGACAGAAAGCGATATAGAATCATAGAATGATAGAATGGTTTAGGTTGGAAGGGATATCAAAGATCATCCAGTTCCAACCCCCTGCCACCTGCCACTAGACACCTCCCACTAGAACAGGTTGCTAAAGGCCTCATCCAACCTGACCATACATGCAATTCATATAAAAAGAGTGCTCAAGCTCCAGACTCTTAACATGTTGTCTGGTCTGAAACCTAGAGGAATTTTTTCCAGGTCCTTGACTTCAGTAGCCTTTGAACCGCAGACAGTTGCTGGCTCTTAAATCAGAGGCTGCAGCAGGATTCACTGAGAAATCCAAAGCTAGGCTTAGAATAGCATAAGCCAGGTTAGAAGAGACCTCCAAGATCATCCAGTCCACCCTATCACCCAGCCCTATCCAATGCCATTAAGTGCTCCATCCAGGCTTTGCTTCAACACCTCCAGGGATGGTGACTCCACCACCTCCCTGGGCAGCCCATTCCAATGTCAATCACTCTCTCTGGGAAGATCTTCCTTCTACTGTCCAGCCTAGACCTCCCCTGGCACAACTTGAGACTGTGTCCCCTCCTTCTGTTGCTGGTTGCCTGGGAAAAGAGACCAACCCCACCTGGCCACAACCTCCCTTTAGGTAGTTGTAGACAGCAATGAGGTCTGCCCTGAGCCTCCTCTTCTCCAGGCTGCACACCCCCAGCTCCCTCAGCCTCTCCTCTTGGGGCTGTGCACCAGGCCCCTCACCAGCCTCATTGCCCTTATAGAATCAGTCAGAGTTGGAAGGGACCACAAGGATCACCTAGTTCCAAGCTCCCTGCCATGCCCAGGGACACCCTACCCTACATCAGGCAGGCCACATCCTCATCCAGCCTGGCCTTAAACACCTCCAGGGAAGTAGCCCGAACCACGCCCCTGGGTAACCCATTCCAGGGCCTCACCACTCTCATGTTGAAGAACTTCCTCCTCATATCCAATCTGAATCTCCCCACCTTCAGCTTTGCCCCATGCCCTTCTCTGGACATGTTCCAGTACTTCAACATCTCTTGTTTACTAAGTTTTAATGAATTCACAGGATTGAGTCCCCACCTCTGCTCTGCCCTACTGAGGCCATGTGTGGAGTCTTGTGCCCGCTTCTGGGCTCCCCAGTTCGAGAGAGACAAGGAACTACTGGAAAGAGTTCAGGGAATGCTCCAAAGCTGCTGAGAGGGATTGAGTGTCTGACAAGGAAAAACTGAGAAACCTGGGGCTGTTTAGCTTAGAGAAGACTGAGAGGAGACCTTCTCAATGCTCATCAATCCCTGAAGGGTGAATATCATAGAATCATAGAATGGTTTAGGTTGTAAAAGACCTCAAAGATCATCCAGTTCCAACCCCCCTGTGCCATAGGTAGGGACACCTCCCACTAGAACACCTTCCACTAACTTAGAATATTCAGCAAGACTCAAGTAATTTAGCAAGACTCAAGCCCAAATTCAAGGAGGATAGTGCTGAAATCCAACATTTATCCTTGGTATTTATGAGAGGGGCTGGCTCATAAATCATGAAATCATAGAATGGTTTAGGTTGAAAGAGACCTCAAAGATCATCCAGTTCCAAGCCCCCTGTGCCATAGGCAGGGACACCTCCCACTAGATCAGGTTGCTCAAGACCTCATCCAGCCTGGCCTTGAACACCTNCAATAGTTCCTCCCCAGCCTTCCTGTAGCCCCCTTCAGATACTGGAAGGTTACTATAAGGTCTTTTCGAAGCCTTCTCTTCTCCAGGCTGAAAAGCCCCAACTCTCTCAGCCTGTTCTCATAGCAGAGGTGCTCCAGCCTTCTGATCATCTTCATGACCCTCCTCTGGACTCTCTCCAGCAGTTCCATGTCCTTCTTGTGCTGGTGGCTCCAGAACTGCACACGGGACTCCAGGTGGGGTCTGAGGAGAGCAGAGTAAAAAGGGGGAGAATCCTCTCCCTTGCCCTGCTGGTAATGCCTCTCTTAATGCAGCCCAGCACACAGTTGCTGTCTGAGCCGTGTGTGCACACTGCTGGCTCATGTTGAGCTTCTCATCCACCCACACCCCCAGGTCCTTTTCCTTCAGGGCTACTCACCACCCAGCCTGGAGTTGTGCTTGGGATTGCTCTGACCCAGGTGCAGGACCTTACACTTGGGATGAGGAGAGTCTTATTTTAGCAATTCCCACAACAGGGCAAGGGGTAATGGCACAAACTGCAACCCAGGAAATTCCATCTGAACGTGAGGCAAGATTTCCTGTAAGGGTGCCAGAGCTGTGGAATAGGCTCTCTGAAGAGATTCCACACTTGGACACAATCCTGTGCAACCTGCTCTAGGTGACTCTGGTTTTGTGAGGGAATTTGGGCTAGATCTTCAGAGGTCTCTCTCAACCCCCACCCTCCCGTGTGTGGTATTTGCTCACTCCAGTGTATTGTCTTGGTTTTAAAATTGTAAACACTTCTGACTTGCCTTGGAATGTCAGGTGGCTTCCTGATTAATCACCCAAGTGCTTAAGGTTGTTGCTATTTTCGTGTTTATAATGCTTTACTGGAGGCTTAAGTAGTAAATTAAAAATAAATACATTAAAAATAAATCAACCAACTCGAACCACTTAATATCTTGTGTGCTAATGCCTGAATAAATTCAGTTGCAGGGAAGCAAAATAATGTCAAGCTGTGACTTCTTGCTGTGTTTCCTTGCAAACTGTCTGACAGTACAAAGCTCAGGTTGTTTTTTGGTGTGTTTTTTTTTCGGTCACTGCTGTAAAATCTTTACATTTTTACCCTTAAATCCTCTGTAGGGTCTTGGTGCTCAGGAACAAGGAAATACAGAACACATTAAGGTTCGGGTGAAAAACAACATGCTGGGGTTAGGAGCAACCATCAATCATGAGGTGAGCACTAGACCCAGGGAAGGAAAAGGCTCCCATTTTGGCTACAGTACACTATGATGGGATGTAAGTGAAATCTCTCATCACATCTGCTGGCAGCATGTGCCTACCTGACTGTGCAAAAACTCTTGTCCTGCAGGTCAGTTCTGCTTTGCTGGGTGTTATAGGAGTAAATATTTATTTGGAAAGGTTGCAGTAGTACTGAGGGCTGGATATTTAGATATTATTTTATTCAGACATTAGTATTTCCAAGCAAATCATTGAAATACTTGCCTTTTCCATGTGTATCCTGCTCTGCATAGCTTCATGTCTTTTGTCCCTCCTTGTGATAAGTTACCTTTCTGACTGAAGGTGCATAGGCAGAGCAGAAACTGGTCCTAAAGGTTCTTGTGTCATTACCAACCTCTTAAGTAACTTTATTGTTGGAAAAAATTACACTAGTATTTCCTGCTTACATTTGAAAACATTCTGTGCAGGTGGGATGGGCAGAGCCAGCAGCAGCTCAGCATTATTTAAAGACTGCAAATGCAACCTTTATAACTTTTGCACTTTGGATGAGCTGTTGTTAGTGTTGCTTTCTGTGGAGTTTCTGAGAGTTGCTCCCACCAACAAAGACTGAGAGTATACAGCTGAGTTACTTCTTAGAGTGCAGAGTCTTACTATTAGCCTTGTACTCATCTCAGTGATACTTACAGGACAATTGGATTGCTCATCAGGATGACTTCAACCAGCTTCTGGCTGAACTGAATGATTGCCATGGGCGAGGTGAAACAGGTAGGTTCATTCTTTGCTCATCCATTCTTTGCCATAGAATCATAGAATGGTTTAGGTTGGAAGGGACCTCAAAGATCACCCAGTTCCAATCTGCTGCCATAGGCAGGGACACCTCCCACTAGAACAGGTCACTCAAGGCCTCATCCAGCCTGGCCTTGAACACCTCCAGGGAAGGAGCAGCCACAGCCTCCCTGGGCAACCTGTGCCAGCGTCTCACTACCCTCACTGTGAAGAAATTTCTCCTAACATCCCGTTTAAATCTCCCCTCTGCCAGTTTGAACCCATTCCTCCTCATCCTGTCATTCCAAGACCTTGTCAATAGTCCCTCCCCAGCCCTCCTGTAGGCCCCTTTCAGATACTGGAAGGCTACTATAGTAGCCTGAGTACACCTTTTTATCAAGACAGCTGCAAGTGTCTCAAATATTCCTTGGAATCATAGAATGGTTTAGGGTGGAAGGGACCTCAAAGATCATCCAGTTCCAACCCACTGCCATAGGCAGGGACACCTCCCACTAGAACAGGTTGCTCAAGGCCTCATCCAAACTGGCCTTGAACACCTCTGTGTCTAAAAAGGCAAGGTGAGGCCCAATCCTTTGGGCTTTGGAGGCTGACAACTCCCTTTCTCCCTGAAAGTCAGGGGAGCCAAATGACATCTTGCTGTTTGTGGCCATGCTTAAGTTAGTGTGCCTGGATATACTCATCTCAGTGGATTGGTTTGGCTCTCCATCAGGGCTCTATTAAAGGCTTTTCATTGAAGAAAGAAAACACGAAATAATTAATGTATTTGTTTATCCAGGACCATAACATGGGGAGCCCTTTGTTGTGGTGTTCTTGAACAGCACTTGTTTTTTCTAAAGCAACCAGAGCTCATCTGAGGGCTCACAACACTGTCACTCACCTTTGCAATGGGTTTGCCTTTCTGTCAAGGGTTAGGGCTGGGCCTGTTAACCTCTCACCCTTCCCAAAGAGGGGAGAAAGGGAGTAAGGGAGACTTATGAATTTGAAAAAAAACAACAAACCTAAACCAGATTTAATGCAAATAGTAACAGTAATATGAAATAGATACAAATAGATATAAATTAGTATTGAACTCAGGTCCCCGGTGACAATAGTGTCACTGTCACCACTGGTGATGTGGGCAGGGACTGAGAAAGTCCCAGAGTGGACTCAGCAGCAGTTGGGAACTGGGCTCAGGAACAAATGGATTGAGCCAGAAGGCAGAATAGAGATGTCCTTGGGCTCTGGCTGTTGAAGAAGAGCCTTAACCCTTGTATTCCCTCAGCTTTATGCTGAATGGGATGGAATTTTTTGTTGGCCAGTCTACTCCTCACCACAGGTGCAGCCCTTTCACTCCACACTCCCAACATAGTAGAAAAGATTTAGCAGTGGCCTTGATCTGCACACCAGTCCTTGGTAGCATCTCTAAAGATCAGCGTTATCACTACTAGAAGCAGGAAGTGTCTGCAAAAATGTGCCATGAACTGCAGAAAATGCAGTTGCTTTTCAATTCAGTCTCTTCTAAGTAAAAACACCAAGCATAGTTCTGTTCTAACTCAAACCAGGTCGTTGCTTTTTACAGGCAAACTGTCACACCAGGCTTCCATGCTCTGTTGGCTTCTCAAATACCTACTTTTCCTGTCCTCAGAGAGCTGCTTCTTAGTTTTTGACTCAGGGTTATGCATCTCTGTTGTGAGTGCTATATCATGTGATTTTTGTAGCCCTGATACAGAGTACACAAGTGGGAAAAATACACAACCTTCCCAAGAGGGCTATTTGCAAAGCTTTGTAGGCCACACAGCCCTCTCAGAAGAGCTATTTATAAAGGCTTGTAGAGCTAGACCTTATTTTGTGAAAATTAATTTCATAGAATCATAGAATGGTTTAGGTTGGAAGGGACCTCAAAGAGCATCCAGTTCCAATCCGCTGCCACAGGCAGGGACACCTCCCACTAGAACAGGTCACTCAAGGCCTCATCCAGCCTGGCCTTGAACACCTCCAGGGAGGGAGCAGCCACAGCCTCCCTGGGCAACTTGTGCCAGTGTCTCACCACCCTCACTGCAAACGACTTCCTCCTAACATCCAGTTTCAATCTCCCCTCTGCCAGTTTGAACCCATTCCCCCTCATCCTGTCATTACAAGACCTTCTCAATAGTCCCTTCTCAGCCTTCCTGTAGGCCACTTTCAGATACTGGAAGGCTACTGTAAGGTCTCCTGAAAGCCTTCTCCCCTCCAGGCTGCAGAGACCCAACTCTCTCAGCCTGTCCTCATAGCAGAGGTGCTCTGGCCCTCCTCTGGACTCTCTCCAGCAGTTCCATGTCCTTCCTGTGCTGGGGGCTCCAGAACTGCACACAGTACTGCAGGTGGGGTCTGAGGAGAGCAGAGTAAAGGTGCAGAATTCCCTCACTTGCCCTGCTGCCCACAGCTGCTCTTGCTGCAGCCCAGCACACAGTTGCTGTCTGGGCTGCACTCACACTGCAGCCTCATCTTCAGCTTTTCATCGGCCCAAACCCCCAGGGCCTTTTCCTCAGGGCTGCTCTCAGCCATTCCCCACCCAGCCTGGAGTTGTGCTTGGGATTGCTCTGACCCGGGTGCAGGACCTTACACTTAGCCTTGTTGAATGTCATGAGGTTGGTCTGGGACAACTACTGCAGCCTGTCCAGGTCCCTCTGGATGGATCCCTGCCCTCTAGCAAGTCAACTGTGCCACACAGCTTGGTGTCATCTGCAAACTTGCTGAGGGTGCACTGAGTCCTCTGTCCATGTCAGTGACAGAGATGTTCAGCAGCACTGGTCCCAGCACTGACCCCTGAGGGATGCCACTTGTCACTGGTCTGCAGGTGGACATTGTGCCCTTGATCACCACTCTCTCTGTGCGACCATCCAGCCACTTCTTTATCCAGTGAGTTGTCCACCCATCAAGTCTGTTTTTCCAGTTTGATGTCATGTGGGACAGAGTCAAAGGCCTTACTCAGGTCCAGGTAGATGCCATCAGTTGCCCTTCCCTTGTCCACCCCTGCTGCGACTTCATCATAGAAAGCCACCAAATTTGTCAGGCATGATTTGCAGACATCATTTATGTAGAACTGGTGAGTGCGAGCTTAGAGGAGAAATTGTGAACATCAGATGGTTTATCATCTGTCTTTTAGTGAGACTCAGGTTTAGATCCTGATCATACATCTAAACAGCTCTGTGGAGTGTGGTTAAACTTAGGGCTTCCTCTTGGCCACAGCAACCTCTCTATGTGCTGCCTATTGCCGAATTAGTGAATTTAGCAACTGTTCATTGAGTCATGCCTAACATTTGGCAAGAGATGGTTTCCTAGGAGAGGAAAGATAGAGGGAGGAGGAAAACCAGGTGCTTTTTTTCATCCTGGAGAACTAGGATTAAAATTCTGAACCTGATGCTTTAAAAACATTTCTTTTAAGCTGAGGTGTAAGATAATCCTCGTGCGTTGGAGCCCTAACCTTGGTCTGAGGCCACGCAGCGCTGAGTGCTGCAGTTGAAGTCCTCAAGAGGTAGAAGAGCATGTCGCAGGGAAATTCCAAAAGTTCCTTTCCACCTTTATAACTAAATCCTACCCAAGTTCCAACTTGAGCCAGGGGAAGATCACTTAGGTGTAACTGGTGGGAAACCTGCAAACCGATGAGCGGAGAGCTGAAATGACTTGCCCAAGGACAGAATGAGTCAGCACAGAGGCAGGTTCACTGAGCAAGGCTATCATCTTCCTAAACCTGTGCAGCATGCACTGGGTCATCAGTACTGATGCAAAGTGGCTTCTAGACACTGTATTTCTCCCTGGCTTGCTCAGTTGTTTTCCTGTAGTCTTTTCAAGAGCTGGGGACAAGAGTTTGCAATTGCTGAGGACAAAGTTGGGTGCACGCTGGAAACTGCCGGTCAGAATCACATTGGGTGATTTGCAGACTGCAAGCATTGCTCTGAAACTTGTGGTTTTTGGCAATTGTTTAAGCTGGCAAAATTCATCCAGAGAACTCTGCCTGCAGCTGTGCTGCTGGATCAAATGTTGTATTATTGGCCATTATCCAGTTTCAAACTGCATTAAAAGTCAGCTGAAAAACTTCATTGTTCTTAAACAACTGGTACAGTTGCCAGAGTTGGATTGCAATTAGAGGTCGGGAAGGAAGGGCCCTGTGGTGGTTGGGATGCCAACATTCAGGTACTCCTGATGTATGTTGGTTTAGCTTTTTCTTTTCTGCTTTTGCTAGTTGAGCACCTAGTGAGGGGTTTTGATTCCTGGCTCTTTTGCTAGGGTATGAGAGTGATGGTGACTGTGTCCCTTTCCTGTTTGTGGAATCACACAGACGCATGGAATATTTTTGTTTGGAAAAGGCCTTCAAGGTTATACAGTCCAACCATTCTCTTACTCTGCCAAATCTGGTGCTAAACTATGTCCTTTAGCACTGCATCTGTGTGTCTTTTAGACACCTCTAGGGATGGTGGTTTAACCACCAATCTCCCTGGGCAAGCTATTCCAAGTGCTTGGTAACCCTTGTAGTGAACAAATGTCTTCCAGTATCCATCCTAAACCTCATCTTGTGCAAGTTGAGGCTGTTTCCTCTTGTCCTATCAGAATGTTTTGGATTGGAAGGGACTTCTAAAGGTTATTTAACCCAACCCAATGAGGCAACATCATAGAATCATAGAATGGTTTAGGTTGGAAGGTAATGGGTTCAAACTGGCAGAGGGGGGATTTAAATGGGATGTTAGAAAGTTCTTCACAGTGAGGGTGACGAGACACTGGCACAGGTTGCCCAGGGAGGTTGTGGCTGCTCCCTCCCTGGAGGTGTTGAAGGCCAGGCTGGATGAGGCCTTGAGTGTCCTGATGTAGTGGGAGGTGTCCCTGCCTATGGCGGGGGGTTGGAACAGGATGATCATGCTGGCCATGTCTGTAATATACTTTGAGCTATTTAATTTATCAGATCTGCTATAGAAATGTTATGATTAAATGGCTTGCCGAAGTGCATTAATGTTCCTGCAGTGCTTGCTCAGTTTGTCAGAGGGTTTACCAGCTGCTAGAAGTCACAGGGACGTGCCTGCCTGCCTGCATGCCTGTTGCACGTTCAGTAGTGCAATTCCTGCTGGAAGGCACAAGGCGGTGCTGCTGCGCCTTTCGCTGTCTGATGAAGCGGAGGAGGAAGCCCTGTGGGTGTCCTTTGCTGCTCCTGCTGCTGCATAATGTTCTCTACCGTGCAAGCAGATCAGGGAGGAGACTCCGGACACCTCATCTCTGGTCAGAATATTTCAGTTGTGGTGCTTACTTATTATCCTTAGACCATTTCTTTTTAGGATTTTCAAGCTGACTGCAAGCTATTAACACTAGGTTAGGTAGTTCTTCTTGTTAGGGTTTAGTGTGAAAATGGAAGAGTAGGTCTCAGGCTGCCTTCTGGTATTCAGGCAGCAGATTTCATTATTAGGTCAGTCACTCTATCATCAGGTGGCATTGTCTATCAAACAGTAAAGTGCTGCAATTCCAGAGTCAGAAAAGCTTAGTCTGCAGATCATTCAGGGGTGGGATCATCTGAAAGTGACTCAATAACCCTCAGGACATGACTTGATTTCCTTACCCTTCCCAGTCGCCACTGGGAGGGAAAAACATCAGAGTAGCATTTTCCAGAGTTGCAGAACAGAGAATCCTGTGGTGCCTGTTTCTTTTCAGGACTGGACTAATAAAGTGGTTATTAACCATACAGCAGGTTCCCTCCTTCTGAGAATTTGTTGTAATTGAAGAGGCTGTGTGAAAGCAAAGAGTGCATCTGGAGCAGCGAAATAACCTGTCACAGCACAGGAACTTGATACCTCTACTGTGAAATGCTTAGACTAATCCTTCACATGCTTTTGACCTGCACAAGCTAACATTCTCCCAAACAACTCTTTAGTGAATCTGTGACTCAGCCAACCTCAGAGACCATTCCCAACAGACAGTTTAGAGGAAACCCCTTGTCTGGAAGCTGGGAAAATTAAATAATACGGATGTGGCAATTTATTGTAGCTGGCCTCAGGGACAGAGAAGCTCTGCCACTGTTTAATTTCCTTACACAAATGTGCCAGGCTATGCCCAGGTAGAGGTACTTTGTGTAGTGGTAGAAGTGCAGAGCCTGCCTGGGTGACTTTTTTTTTGTTATTATTACTTTTTTTAAAATATAGTTTGTTTTTCTTTCTACCTTATCAGTTTCAGAGGTTTGTTTTACACTGTTTCTAACATCTCTCTCAGACACTGGCACTGAAGATATTCTACAACAAACAGCACACTAAACCCTGACCTAGTATTCTTTTTCTCACTGGAGAAATGGTGTCAAATTAGACTTTTGACTTCAAATTACATTGGATTGGAAATGGGAAGGGGAAGGGATGTGGCACAAAAGGATCAAGCAGTAACATGTCTCGACCCAAACTTACCATGTTTCCTTCAGTAATTTGTTGAGATACGTTGCTGAGACTTGGTTTTGAAAGAGAAAGTTACATGCACTAATGTTTGAATTTGGTGATTGGAGTGCCTTGAAGAGGGCTGGAACCTGTCTGTTTGGGGATTTTGTGCTTTGTTGTTTGTTTGGGCTTTTTTTAGAGTCCCCGGTGAACAATCAGAAGAAGAAATTCAGCCTGGAAGAAAAATCCAAATCTTCCAAGAAACGTGTTCATTATATGAAGTTTGCTAAAGGTAAGAGGAGTTCTGCTGCTTCATAAGCTCTAACCAAGATTAGGAAGAAAAAAACCCATGTGACAAGGAGATCTGTTGCCTTCTGAGGTCTAAATTTGGCAAGTAAAACCTTGGTCTAGAAATGCCCCCCGCAGCAACTTACTTCCAGGTTGCAATTTGCTGTTCCTCTTTATTTCAGACAATTTCAGGTGGCTTTGGGTTGATGCTGTTGAATAAAACAATTTTGTGTCTGAGGGAGCCATCCGCTGAAGCAGCAAATATCCTGAATGTTCTGTGCGTGGGCAGGGGGTGGGAGGGAGAAGCAAAGGTGATAACAGTTCCTTGGGCATCTACACAGCACTATCCTCTGCAATCTTCAGTAACCCCTGCTAAGAGATCACATGGGCAAGATCAGGGATCAGATTAAACCTGAATGCAGGAAGAGGAAAGCCCTCTTACATCTACCAGGTACTTTACTGGATAAATGAGGACAGTGGTTGGTGCCCAGGAAAAAAATATATCAAGAATTGGTGGAGATTCATAGAATGGTTTAGGTTGAAAGAGACCTCAAAGATCATCCAGTTCCAACCCCCCGCCACAGGNTCCCCCTCGTCCTGTCATTACAAGTCTTTGTGAACAGTCCCTCCCCAGCCCTCCTGTAGGCCCCCTTCAGATACTGGTAGGCTGCTATAAGGTCTCCTCAAAGCCTTCTCTTCTCCAGGCTGAAAAGCCCCAACTCCTTCAGCCTGTCCTCATAGCAGAGCTGCTGCAGCCCTCTGATCATCTTTGTGGCCCTCCTCTGGACTCTCTCCAGCAGTTCCATGTCCTTCTTGTGCTGGGGGCTCCAGAACTGCACACAGTACTGCAGGTGGGGTCTGACAAGAGCAGAGTAAAGGGGGAGATTAGTGATTTCTTTCCTTCTTAGAGTGATGATGTTGTTTCAACCATTCCTTGGTTTACTTCTTGCCAGTTGTTTGGTCTCTCGCTGTGTTTTTCTGCTGCTTGTGTTCCCCTTTCACATACCCTGTGCAGGTGATGCCTGTGTTCCAGTGTGTGGATGGGATTGGTTTCCACTAATGGCTGATCTATTGAGCTTACAGCTCTGTGTAATGTTTTCTGATAGCAAATGGCTCTGCTAAAATGGAGGTGTGAATGGAGGCCAGAATCTGATACTGCAGTTCCTGATTCATTGATTGATTGACACTGTGCACATGTGGCCCAGACAGCCAACTGTGTCCTGAGCTGCATTAAGAGAAGCATGGACAGCAGGGAAAGGGAGAGGATTCTGCCCCTTTACTCTGCTCTCCTCACACCCCACCTGCAGTACAGTGTGTAGTTCTGGAGCCCCCAGCACAAGAAGGACATGGAACTGTTGGAGAGAGTCCAGAGGAGGGCCACGAAGATGATCAGAGGGCTGCAGCAGCTCTGCTATGAGGACAGGCTGAAGGAGTTGGGGCTCTGCAGCCTAGAGAAGAGAAGGCTTTGAGGAGACCTTATAGTAGCCTTCCAATATCTGAAGGAGGCCTACAGGAGGGCTGGGGAGGGACTGTTCACAAGGTCTTGTAATGACAGGACGAGGGGGAATGAGTGTAAAGCGGCAGAAGGGAGATTTAAACTAGATGTTAGGAGAAAGTTCGTCACAGTCAGGGTGGTGAGACACTGGCACAGGTTGCCCAGGGAGTTTGTGGCTGCTCCCTCCCTGGAGTTGTTCAAGGCCAGGTTGGATGAGGCCTTGAGTGACCTGTTCTAGTGGGAGGTGTCCCTGCCTATGGCACAGGGGGGTTGGAACTGGATGATCTTTGAGGTCTCTTCCAACCTAAACCATTCTATGATTCTATGATTTGATTGATCTCTGTCCACCCTGATCTGGGGTGGGATGTCTCTGCCCATGGCAGGGGCATTGGAACTAGCTGATCCTTGTGGTCTCTTCCAACCCTGACTGATTCTATGATTCTATATGATTTGGCCTCAAAGTCAAGCATGCTAACATGTCTATGCCACTTTATGACATTAAACTATTAAATTGGTTCAGGGCTTGCAAATGCAGAGTCCTGTTTGAGGTAGTAGAAAAGAGTGTTCAACCCTTTAGTAAATACAGAGGAAAATTAGGTGTCTTGAAAGCATGTAAAATCCGAAGCAAAGCTTTTCTATTAACAGTGTCCCTTATTTGTATGGCTGCAGTGTTTCTGTAAGCTAGGCCCCTGTTTGATTATTCTCTCAGTGGTCCTAAAAACAGGGAAATTACCCCATTTCAGGGAAAGAGAAAAAGTTATTTGAGAAAGGCTGACGTGGTTGTGACCCTTGTTGTTCAAGTCCAGTCCTGCTTCCTTTTAGACTAAACAAGCAGGAGAAGGGAGCAGCAGCAGTAGAAAAGGCAGCTTCCGTTTTTCTGGTGCTATTTTGCAGCTTCACTGCTGGAGGAATACAGGCACCACACATGGGCTGTGATCTGGGAAATACACACCAGTATGGGATTCAGACTGATTTCAATTCCTTATGTAGTAACTGTTCCACTGTGATGCTGCAAAGGGTTTGGGCTGTCAGCTAGTTTGATTTTTGAACAGAATGCAGGACAAGTTGGGGATACATTTCAGAGGGAGAAAAAAAAAAAAAAGGCATGGAAAGGAAGTGTAGAGTGAGAAGAGGAGCAGCAGGATTGCAGCTGTCATGTTCCAAACATTGGCTAAGATAAAGCTGAAAACAGCCACGATTCATATCCAGCTTGCTTGGGTAAAGACATTTGTGTGCTGCCCAATGAGACAGCAAGAAACTGGATGATGACTTCTCTTCTAGGTCCATGTATCTGCTTGCCCTCTGTGGGTAAGGAGAAAGACGAAGTAGTCATAGAATCGTAGAATGGTTTAGGTTGGAAGAGACCTCAAAGATCATCCAGTTCCAACCCCCCTGTGCCATAGGCAGGGACACCTCCCACTAGATCAGGACGCTCAAGCCCTCATCCAGCCTGGCCTTGAACAACTCCAGGGAGGGAGCAGCCACAGCCTCCCTGGGCAACCTGTGCCAGTGCCTCACCACCCTCACTGTATAGAACTTCCTCCGAACACATCCCATTCAAATCTCCCCTCCGCCAATTTGAACCCATTCCCCCTCATCCTGTCACTACAAGACCTTGTGAACAGTCCCTCCCCAGCCTTCCTGTAGGCCCCCCTCAGATACTGGAAGGCTTCTATAAGGTCTCCTCAAAGCCTTCTTTTCTCCAGTCTGAAAAGCCCCAACTCTCTCAGCCTGTCCTCATAGCAGAGGTGCTCTAGCCCTCTGATCATCTTCGTGTCCCTCCTCTGGACTCTCTCCAACAGTTCCATGTCCTTGTGCTGGGGGCTCCAGAACTGCACACAGTACTGCAGGTGGGGTGTGAGGAGAGCAGAGTAAAGGGGGAGAATCCCCTCCCTTGCCCTGCTGGTAATGCTTCTCTTGCTGGAGCCCAGCACACAGTTGCTGTCTGGGCTGCATGTGCACACTGTTGACTCATGTTGAGCTTCTCATCCACCCAGACTCCCAGGTCCTTTTCCTCAGAGCTGCTCTCCAGCCACTCACCACCCAGCCTGGAGTTGTGCTTGGGATAAATTTGGGTTTGTTGGTTTGGGTTTTTTTAATCTATTGCAAGTATTTAGATCCGTTTCGAAGTCAGTAGTTCTGGAATCAGAAAGTCAAGTGGAGTAGAACCCCAGCAGACTCGTGCTAAATGTTTCTCTGTGCTAATTTTATTTCTTGAACTTTTGCTGACTCTTTTTTGAGGAGAATTTTCTGGTGCAAGCTGTGGAGGACTCAGTGCAAAGGTGTCTGCCTGTGGAATTGGCTAAGCTTTTGCTGGTATCTCAGACTATTACATCACACACTGTTATTTCCCCCTCCTTGCTCATTCTCTGATACTTAGCTAACCACCTAACAGTCAAGTGGGAATAATGATCCTCCTAGAACTCAGAGTAATCTCTCCTTCACCCTTGAAATTGTTTGAAGTTGAGATAATCAGGTGTGTTGCAGAGGTGGAGGTTTATCTTTTCAGAAGCAATTTCAAGAACCAAAGAAAACTCTCAGCTGATTTAATGTGGATATTCATTTATTTGATTTTTTTTTTTACTGCTATGACTCTCGGACTCTGTCAGAGATGGGGAATTCTGGTGAGAATCCAAAGATGTGCTTATTCTCCTTGGAATTTTCTTGTGTGTAGGAGTTTACAACTCTTCCCCCCACCACCTCCCTATACCAATTGTGGCATCAAGTGTGGGGAAACAAGCTGCTGTTCCATGTTTGCCTGTGGGTATACACCAGCAGGCTGTGGTTGTCTCCTCACCAGCCTTTCCCCCTATACACACACACACATTTCCTCCTGTCTGGGGAAGTCACTCATTTAGTGTTTTTGGCATTGCCCTGCTGACTTTTGTTCACCTCTAAAAAAAACAGCTATGAAGGTTGTGGCCTTTTTTTTTTTCCCTCTCCCCTTGCCCCTTTCAGGCAAGGATCTCTCTTCGCGCAGTGAGGATGATCTGTCCTGCATATTTGGGAAGCGACAGAAGAGTGTGAAGACACAGGTAAACAAGAGGCTTCTTCATCTTCTTGTTTCCTTGCATATTTTCCTTTGTAACAAACCCATATTTAAATGTCTTCTTTTCTGCTAATGAGATTGCCACGTGCCCATCAAAAGCGAGGGGCCTGTTAGTTTGTGTGTGAAAGGCTGTGAGTGGGTGGCTGTGCTCTGAACCATTAGGCAATGCATATTTTTATGAGCCATGAAAGGGATGAATGTGGAACATTTCCCTTTTGAGGAAGGGCTGAAGGAGCTGGCTCTCTATAGCTTGGAGGAGACTGAGGAGTGGCCTCGTTCATGTTTATAAATCTGTGAAGGCCTAATGTCAAGAGGATGGAGCCAAGCTCTGCTCAGTGATGGGCAAGAGGCAGTGGCTCCAAACTGGAGCACAGGAGATTCCACATGAACAAAAGGAAAATCTTTTCACTGAGGGTAACAGAACACTGAAACAGGTTGCCCAGAGAGGTTGTGAAGTCTCCGTCTCTGGAGACATTCAAACCCACCTGGCTTCATTCTTGTGTGACCTAATCTAGGTGATCCTGCTCTGGCAGGGAATTTGGACTATATGATCTTTTGAGGTCCCTTATAAACCCCTAACATTTTGTGTTCTGTGTGATTATTGTGTAATCCAGCTTCTTTGCAATTAGGAATCTTCCATTATTTTGGTTTTAAACTTGTTAAGTAATATGCATCACAAAGCAGAGCAATCTTGCTTGATGCAAAAGTTGCATAAAATATCCAAAATAAAACTGGACATTCTGTTTTCACAAGAGGTGGGAAAAGCTGAGCTGCTGCTAAGTCTTGCTCATCTTAGAATTATGGAATCCTAGAATTGCTTTGGTTGGAAGAGACCTTTGGGACCATCAAGTCCAAGTGTTAACCCAGTGCTGCCAAGTAACCACTAAACCATGTCCATCAGCACCACATCTATATGTCCTATAAATGCCTCCAGGAGCAGGGGGACTCCAGCAAAGGTGTCAAGGGTGGCTTGAACAATAATAAATAATTGAGAAGACTTTCCTCAACTTTGTGTAATATATGCTGGCATGTATTGTATTTTATTCTTGCATTCAGTCTGGAGAGGAGGACACTCCAAGGTGACCATATTTTGTGGCCTTCCAGTGTCTGAATGGAGCCTACAAAACAGCTGGGGAGGGACTTTTTAGGATATCAGGTAGTGACAGGACTAGGGGGAATGGAGCAAAGCTGGAGGTGGGGACATTCGGACGGGACATGAGGAGAAAGTTCTTCAGCATAAAAGTGGTGAAAGCCTGCAATGAGTTACCCAGGGAGATGGATTTAGGCTTGCTTTTATCCCATATAGTGTTATCATTTCTATTAATGTGCTGCTGGGTCTAAAGTTATCAGTAGGATAGAGAAAAATGTCTGTTCTCTAGACTATAAAAATACAGTCACAGTTAATTAGTTAGCAGAAATTTAGACAAATTAAGAACTGTCCTGTCTTGTCTGCCACTCTGCAAAACAGTGTGAACCTTTGTTAAAAGTCACATGGTTTGGCTTGAGAGGTAAGAGCTTGGGAAGAGGCCATCAACCACAACAGAACCCATCTGAACTTTTTGTGGTCTTGAAAGAAAGTGTTTGGGGACTCCACATCCATGAGAGAGCTCTCAAATTCTGTAGGCAGACTGGCAGCATCAGACCCCCTTTGATTAACACTTCTGATCACCTGAATATGCCATGGATCTACTTGGCATCCTTGCTGTTAGATCAGGGAGGTTGTGGCTGCATCCTCCATGGAGATGTTCAAGGCCAGGTTGGATGAAGCCTTGAGCAACCTGTTCTAGTGGGAGGTGTCCCTGCCTATGGCACACGGAGATTGGAACTGGATGAGCTTTGAGGTCCATTCTAACTTAAACCATTCTATGATTCTATCATTCTAATATGAAGTGAAGCAAACTGGGATTTATTGCAAATAAGCAGTGCTTTGGTCAAATGAGTAGATTTTGCCTACCCATTTTTTTTTTCATTAGTTGTTTGTTTTCTCTCTATATCCTGCATCTTTAGAAACCAAAGATAAGTTTAGGAAGTGCTGTTGCTTCTTCTGGGACTTCATCTTACAGAACATTTGATGTTTTCATAGAATGGTTAGAATCATAGAATGGTTTAGGTTGGAAGAGACCTCAAAGATCATCCAGTTCCAACCCCCCTGTGCCATAGGCAGGGACACCTCCCGCTAGATCAGGACGCTCAAGACCTCATCCAGCCTGGCCTTGAACACCTCCAGGGAGGGAGCAGCCACAACCTCCCTTGGCAACCTGTGCCAGTGTCTTGTCACCCTCACTGTGAAGAACTTCCTCCTAACATCCCTTTTAAATCTCCTCTCTGCCAGTTTAAACCCATTCCCCCTCATCCTGTCATTACAAGACCTTGTGAACAGTCCCTCCCCAGCCTTCCTGTAGGCCTCCTTCAGATCCTGGAAGGTTGCTATAAGGTCTCCTTGAAGCCTTCTCTTCTCTAGGCTGAAAAGCCCCAACTCTCTCAGCCTGTCCTCATAGCAGAGGTGCTCTAGCCCTCTGATCATCTTTGTGGCCCTGCTCTGGACTCTCTCCAGCAGTTCCATGTCCTTCCTGTGCTGGGGGCTCCAGAACTGCACACAGGACTCCTGGTGGGGTCTGAGGAGAGCAGAGTAAAGGGGGAGAATCCTCTCCCTTGCCCTGCTGGCCACACTTCTCTTGCTGCAGCCCAGCACACAGTTGCTGTCTGGGCTGTGTGTGCACACTGTTGGCTCATGTTGAGCTTCTCATCCACCCAGACCCCCAGGTCCTTTTCCTCAGGGCTGCTCTCCAGCCACTCACCACCCAGTCTGGAGTTGTGCTTGGGATTGCCTCGACCCAGCTGCAAGACCTTACATTTGGGATGAGGACAGTCTTATTTCATCACATGCAAATGCAGGCAGGAGGTAATGTAATTTGGAGCTGCATTGTTGTCCTCTGGCTGGCGTCTTCTGCTGAGCAGCTACAGGGAGAGAAAGTCACAGGCGGCACAATTGCCTGTTTTTTGGTGCCTTCCCTCCCCCCGCCCCCTTTCTTCATGGATCAGAGATCTGTGGAGTTTGCACAGAACAAAAATGCATTGCTCAGGCCCTCCAGCTCTGAGCAATTTCATTTCATTGCACCCATGAACTCTCATGATCCCTTTCCATCATGTTCCAGAGCCTGGGCCTTAAGGTGGCACAAATGGGAGTGCCTTGTAAGGATTTGCAGTACTGTTCTCTGTGTGTGTGTGCATTCTGTTTTGAAATCCCTAGGCTCTGGGCAGATCCCTCATGTGGCAGGGAGCACGCTACAGGAGCAGGAAAGTGCTGTCATTGTCCTGAAGTGAGTTGTTCATATCTATTCCTGTGAAGAGATAATGCAGGAAGAGTGCTGGTGTCTGTCAGAGCCCTGGGGTATGTCTTCAGGCTGTGGCAGGCTACAGTCCCTTCTAATTGAAGCTTCTGCAGTTGAACCTTAGTAGTGGTTGTAGGCTGTTGTCCCTGTCCAAAATAGATGTGGACAGCTTCCTTACTTAAGTAGGTGCCAAAACTGCTGTATCAGCTGATCTGATTGCAGGTTCACAGCTGTTGTTGCAGCTGAGACGACACCTGGAAGCACCTTGATCCTGTAGCTTGAAGTCCTTTAAGGCACTTTCAAAGTATCAGATTCCTCCTCTTTTTCAGAGGTCCATTTTGAAAAGCATTCAGTACAGGTTTGGTGTAGACTGAATAACCTATTCTCGGGTCCCAGGAGAGTTGTCATTCCACTCTTGATCTTTTGACAGAGATACTCAGCATAGTTTTCCCCCCCCCCTGTTTCTAATTGTTTCAGTCTGGAATCAGAAATACCTTGGGTATAGCCTCATGGAAAGAAGCAGAAACTGCTTTCCATAGAATCACTTGAGATTGCAGGAGACCTGGAGGTCTCTAGATCAGTTCCTTAAAGCAGGGTCAGCTCAAGGCTAAGTAACATGGTCTCTGGAGCAGCAAGATAATCCTGACTCTTCTGAAGTGCTTGTCAAAGATATGTCACCTATGAACTGCTGCTGTGATAAATGATGTCTCAACAAATCAGAGATGTCACAGATAGCACTGTTCCAATCAGTTGTGTTCTGTATTTCCTAGTTGCTCATTAGGAATCATTTTATGATCTTGACCTGTGGAATAGCCCTTGGCAGAAGGTATTTTGTTGCAGCTTAATCTGACCTGTCTTAACTGTAGAGTTCATCTCAGATTCGCTTGTTAACTGTCTCCATAGCCTAGGACAGATCTGGTTGATGGAGCTTTTCTCCTGTTTCACACTGACACTACTGTGGTAAGTGGAGATGTTGAAATTTGGATTATCTACCTTAGCAAAGGAAGAGGGGAGTTGGCTAGAGGATTGTAAAGATTGCAAAAGAGTGGAATTGCAAAGGATATGGAAGGAAATTCTGTTTGCCCTGAAGGGTTGAAAGGAGTTTCTCTAGAAGTAGTACGACTAAGACACTAGTTTAAGCCTTTGTTTTGAGGGTTCTGGGATATGCGTTGCTAATCATAGGCATTTACAACCTTTAATTCTGAATGTTAAACATAAAAAATGATTATGTATACAGTTCTGGAGCCCCCAACACAAGAAGGACATGAAATTGTTGGAGTGAGACCAGAGGAGGCCATGAAGATGCTCAGAGGGCTGCAGCAGCTCTGCTATGAGGACAGGCTACAAGAGTTGAGGTTCTGCAGCCTGGAGAAGAGAAGGCTTTGAAGAGACCTTGGAGTGGCCTTCCAGTGTCTGAAGGGGGCCTACAGGAAGGCTGAGGAGGGACTATTTACAAAGTCATATAATGACAGGACAAGGAGTAATAGGTTTAAACTGGCAGAGAAGAGATTTAGACTAGACATTAGGAAGAAGTTGTTTGCAGTGAGGGTGGTGAAACACTGTCACAGGTTGCCCCAGGGAGATTGTGGCTGCTCCCTCCCTGAAGGTGTCCAAGGCCAAGTTGGATGAGGCCTTGAGCAACCTGTTCTAGTGGGAAGTGGAACTGGATGATCCTTCCAACCTAAACCATTCTATGATTATTTTTAATAAATCATGTGTATAACTAAAACCTCCTTAATAAACTACACAAGGGCCTCTGTTTTTAAAGAAATAATACAAGTGAAAAAAAAAAAAGAAGGAGAAGAAAAAGAAGAAAACAATGACTGAGTTTCAGAGTGGACCTCAATTGAAAACGTCTGCAGTTTTTTCCCAGGGAGAGTAAGTGATTGAAAATATTGAATTGTAATTATGATGCTCTCTGGAGACCTGCAGTGAGGACCTGTTTTGCAGGGTAAGATCTGCCAGACTTTTTTTCTTTTTTTTTTTGCCCCTCACTTTCCCCTCTGATTTTTCTCACTTGCTTAGTAACACTGGGAGCTGGGGAGACAGAAAAACAAATTCTGTGAGTTCCTATCTGGTTGAACTTCCTGGAACCCCCACTATTTTTTTTCGTTTTGCTTCTCAGAATTTCCTTCCTCCATCCAGCTGTGTTTCCTGATGAAGCCTTATCACTGGAGAAAATGCTCCTGAGTGAGACTGAGGATTTGGGAATGAGTTGCAGACAGTCCCTACTTGGTTGCTGAACAACATGATTCTGGCACTGATTTTGCTCGGGGGCCTGGGGGAGTAGTTACGATTCGCTGGCGCATTCGTAATAGCTCCTTTAGAGATGCAGAGCAAACTGAATGTTTTGTGTCCATCTCACTTCCATGTCTCAGGCCGTTGGATGAGTAATCTGCTTCCTCCCAGTTTCTGTATTCGGATGGGAACCTCTCTTTAAGTTCCCTGAAGCCACCAAAATCCAAGTAGCCCGAAAGTCTCGAGTGCATGGCGATTTCTTCCACATTAGTCATGAGCAAAGTAACTCTCTACCCTGTTGCTTTTTCTCTTGTTTTTTTTT
>VWZI01000759.1:29444-57171 GCA_013396835.1 Psilopogon haemacephalus
TTTTTGTTAATCAGGAAATTGTCTCCTGACACGTTTTGCAGAACTTCCTCAACTGACTTACATTTCCCAGCACTTATCAGAAAAGCACGTTGGCTAATCTGAGAGGAACATAACTGAAAATCCATTAAAGTCTGTGTCTGCCCTGGGCTCGCCAAAGCTTTGGGTGAACTGAGAGAATTCTCTACACCCTCAACTTTCTCTGCAAAATGCCACTCGTGCTACTGATGTTTGGGGGAGGTTTCACAACTGTGACTTTTACACAAGTTGCAAGTTTAGTCTTGAGGGTATTTTTCACCTGTGACAAAAGTCTTTGTTACAGAGGTAGTGCTGAAATTTAGTTGCTCTTATTTTATTTATTTTTTTTTCCCAGCTACGTCCAGACATAAAAAAAAAAAAAGCTGNAGCAACAACCTAAAAATCAGGAGTCCTGTTTCAGACTGAGACAAAATGTGAGAGGCTCTGAGGCGTTTTCCTTACCAAATTTTATAACTATTGGAATTGCAGCAACAGGGGAAAAACAAAAAAAAAAAAAAAAAAAAAAAGACATCAAAAAGTTGGAGAGAGGCCAAAAGGATTTAGTAAAGTGGACGACAGGGTTAGAGGGCATGTCCTAGAAGGAGAGAGTGTAGGAACTGCATACGTTCATCTTGGAAAAGAGGCAGAAAAAGGTGACCTCTCTGCCTATAAATATCTGGGGGTCGGGGGGAGGGAGGAAAAGAGGAAGGGGAGGGAGTGTAATCAGGGTAGACAGCAGCTAAGAATGGTACTGGGTGTGAGAACTTCAATTATGAAAAGGAAGAGACAAGCTTACTCTTCAGCAGGCTTCCTTACCTGTCAACACGGCAGTGGGAGAGTCTCCTAAGGGAAATCCTAGCTCCTCAGTAACTGACACCAAGAAAAAAAAAAAAATTAATTTAGCCCTTTTAGACCCATCAGAATGAAGAAGGATTAATTGATTTGAGGGAAGTGTCTCGCAACAAGTCATTCTGTGAGCAGCTCCAGTACTGAAGCTTGGTTTCCTTTGGTTGTGTGCTTGGATTCTGTGTGCCTGAAGGAGATGAGATCATGCTGAAATCTCCCTCTGTGTGCATGCTGAGCTGTTTGCCTCCTCTTGGCAGAATGATTATGGAAACTTTGCTTCCTTAAGAAATCCCAGTGATTGCTGTCAGTGTGTTCCAGAGGAAGGCAGTAGGAAAACACTGAGGCAGTGTCATTAGCATAGTTCCTTCTTTCTGTATTATACATTTGTTGTCAGAGGCACTATCTTGTGTCTTAGGTATTGTAATTATCCTTTGAATTGGTCAGATTTGGGGTTAAAATGTACAACTGTATGGGGCTTATTCCTCTGTATGACTGTACACACTCCTGTGCTGAAAAGGGCATGCATTGGGTGTCACTGGGAGGAGTGGTTATGTGTTGCCACAAATCAAGGAAAACAAAAACACAGGACACAGTAGATGGGATTTAATCCCACCTGACTTTATTGGTAGAAGATCTTCTCCAGGCTCCCTTCATAGTGATCAGAATGAGGAGTAATGGGTTTAAACTGGCAGAGGGGAGATTTAAATGGGATGTTAGGAGGAAGTTGTTTGCAGTGAGGGTGGTGAGACACTGGCACAGGTTGCCCAGGGAGGTTGTGTCTGCTCCCTCCCTGGATGTGTTCAAGGCCAGGCTGGATGAGGTCTTGAGCAACCTGATCTAGTGGGAGGTGTCCCTGCCTATGGCAGGGGGTTGGAACTGGATGATCTTTGAGGTCTCTTTCAACCTAAACCATTCTATGATTCTATGATTTCCAAAAAGAAGAGCTAAAAAGACCCAGACCCAGATTCTGCCATGATGGGTGGAATGAAGCCTTTGCCCATGCCTGAGGGGCAGCCAGAATGGGCTGGAGACAGTAAGTCACAGGGATAATATGACAATAAGGGCTAAATGCTTCTTCAGTGTGCAAAAGAAAGTCTTCTGGCAGCAAAGACTGGCATGAAGTGGCTCTAAAACCCTGTTGCTTTGAGCTGGTAATTTGTAACACTTTAACAAGTCAGAAAAAAACCCAATGAATTAGGCTCAAGATGTTCATTTGGGCCATATTTTTAACACTTCCCCATGTAGATAAGATTATTCCAAGAGAACTGGTAGAAATTACTTTATCCAGCATGGTGTCCTAGTAGGGCTTTTGATAAAAGGAGGAAGGGCAGAGTATTGATGTTTCGTTGCCTATTCTATAAGCACCTTGTTAATCATCTGAGGATAAATTATTGCTGTTGAGGTATCAGCAAAGAAAGGGAAGGGAAGGGACATGTCCTGATCTGGAAGAAACGGTGCTTTTTCTTCTTTCTTCATTGGAGAAGAGTCTTGCCTCTAGCGTTAGTTCCTTGGGGGGGTTGTTAGCAGCAGAAAGGAAACTGGGGGCAGCTCTTTTGATTTATCTTCTTCCTTTCCCTTTTGGTCACTTCGATAGGCTTAAAGAGCCGAGTTGGCTTTAATGTGTTACCATTAGAGACCATGCATTAGCTGGAAGAAACCCATCATGCCTCACAGTGAAAAATACCCCTTGATTGGCTAATTAATCAGTCAAAGGGGAATGACATGGTCCTCGGCTTGAGGGACTCTGCTGCACAGGTAAACAGGTCATTGATAAATGGTTTACCCACAAATTCATATATCAAGAAAACTTAGTCATTTTTTAACCATGCTTTTATGTGAAAGCTGCACTGCATTTTGGGAGCTGTATTTTTGCTGCCTTTGCTTTTTGCATTGTGGGAGTCGTTAGGTTGTGAGTGTTTGCAAGAGGAAGAGCCCAAAGAGAACTTTGTGATGGTTGTGATTCTTCTGTTTTCTGAATTGAAAGAAAAAAAACAACCAAAACCCACCAAAAAAAGAAAGAACAAAACAAAATAAAGAACAACAAAAAAACCCTCTCAGAATTAAAGGAAAGAGGAAAAAAAAAATAAGGTCGAGATTGAGTGATAACCAAAATGGGTGATAGCTTTATGTCATTTAAATGTAATAAGAGTTGTATCCTGTCCCCAGACACTGCATGAACCGACCTGACACCCATCAGTGGGTCTAATGTAATAATCTGGGGCAAATAGATGAAACCAGATGCCTGTCCATGTTGGTAAAAGGCTTCACCTTACCTAAGTTAGTTAGTACAGGCTTTTGGCATCTATATGCTGAACACTGGGGGTGTGTGTGTGCTGTGGAACACCTCATTCTGAAAGGATGTCTCCTCAGTGGGATTCTTCACTGAGAAGTCAAGAAATACACAACAAAGTAAGAAGAGAAGGGAGAGGGGGTATATTAATCTCAAAGTGCATAAAAATGTGATCCAGAACATGTGGGGCATGTAAATAGGATTAAAGCAAAGACCCATCAGACAGTAAAGTTTGGCATAGCTACTTAATTGGGTACACAGAAATCCTAATTGTGCTTTTCTTTTTCCCCTCTTATTCTTCTTTGGGCTTGGCTATTAGGGAATGAAGTTAACCTTTTTTTTTTTTTTAATGTCATGCATAATCCCTTCCTCCCAAAACAGCCCTCATCATGGACCTGAGCTTTACAGGACAGTTTTGTTTTGTTTTTTCCTTTTAAAAATATTTGCCTGATCAAAGGGCTTTCTTTAAAATTAAAGTGCAGGAGTTCAAAACAAGGAAAAGTACATTTTTTTGATGCTATCATAACAGGATTTGTATATGGAAGTGTGAACTGAGCAGGTGGCTTCCTGTTGATTCTAAAACCAGGTGGGCAAGTTCTTGATAGCAAGCTGGTCTTGCAGGCTGCTACCTGCCCTGGTGCAAGGGGTATGCTTCCTGCTTTTTCCTTCTGCTGGTGTAGCACAGAGCCAGAATGGTGGTCTCTAGCACAAAGGGGCTTGTTCCTCTGTGCTTGAGCAGGAGGAGGGGGTTGTGTGAGATGGCATTTGTGATTGGTATCATGTATGAACAAGAGGAAAAGAGAAGTAAGTCTCTCAGAAATCTGGGTATAGAATGTGTTGTAATACCTTTTAAGGCAGCTTCTGGATCCACTCAAATAGCCTGCACAGTCTTATTCCTGTTCTAGTGGGTGGTGTCCCTGCCTATGGCGGGAGAGTTGGAACTAGATGATCTTTGAGGTCACTTCCAACCTGAACCATTCTATGATTCTATGATTTTTGCTGACTTGTCCAACACTTTGTTCAAAGGTGTCTTCTGGTTTTGGTTCATTAAACTGTTTATGAAGCTTCCCGTTGGTTCAGATGGGTTAAGCAGAGCAGAAGTTGGAGCAAAAGAAATGATTTGGCCTGAGAAAGTTCTTAGAGTCAAAGAAACAAGCTTTTCCAATTCCGTATTTTGACTTCTCTACTGAAGGTTTCTCCTTCAGCTGTGAACACTTCTGTTTTTTTCCTCTCCAATCTGGAGAAACACCTGGTTTTGGAATATGACTTAATGGTAAACTCCCCCTTCAGGGTAAGCTTGACAATTGGATGAGGTACATGCCTCCTCTCTCTGGCCTCACTTCAGCTGCCTGCCATGTTTGAAAAAGTTAGGCAGTTTGAAGTTAATTTGGGCTAAGTTGAGTTTTCTCAAAGTAGTAAGGTCAAGAAATCCACTGTCTGTTTTCCCCCCACATCTACAGCCTCACTCTGCAGGTTACCATCAGTTGTAGTGTGTTTCTTTGGAATAGTTGTGGTGGTGCCATATACAGACAAATGTGACCTGCTGCCTTATGTCATTAATTTGATCATCTGCTAATAACTGAGTGGATCCTTGACTAAGAAAAGAGGAAGAGCATGATCATGCAATCTTGTAATATGCTGTTTGTGTTAGCATCATTATACAGGGCTATGAAGATGATGAAGGAGCTGAAGCATCTCTCATGAGAGACCTGGGGCTCTTCAGCCTGGAAAAGACTGAAAGGGGATTTTCTCAGTGCTGATCAATATCTAGTGGGTAGAGGTCAAGAGGATGGAGCTGGACTCTTTCCAGTGATGCCCAGCAAAAGGACAAGGGGTCTTGTAATGACAGGACAAGGGGGAATGGGTTTAAACTGGCAGAAGGGAGATTTAAAAGGGATGTTAGGAGAAAGTTTTTCACAGTGAGGATGACAAGACACTGGCACAGGTTGCCAAGGGAGGTTGTGGCTGCTCCCTCCCTGGATGTGTTCAAGGCCAGGCTGGATGAGGTCTTGAGCGACCTGATCTAGTGGGAGGTGTCCCTGCCTATGGCACAGGGGGCTTGGAACTGGATGATTTTTGAGGTCTCTTCCAACCTAAACCATTCTATGATTCTAAGGGGCAGTGGACACAAACCAGAAAGTTCCGTCTCATCTTCTTTCCTTTGAGTGTGACACACCATTGGCAAAGGGTTCCCAGAGATGTTGTGAAGCCTCATCTGGAGAGATTCCAAACCTGCATTGACACAATCCTGGGCAGTCTGCTCTGGGTGAGCCTGATTTAGGAGGAGAGTTGAGCTTCATCTCCAGAGGTCCCTTCCGGCTCCTGGCATTCTGTGATTTAAATCATGTCTACAAAGACTCCCTTTCTACAAGGTGTCACATGGAGAAGATGAGAGGTAATGGCTACAGATTCCGGTTAGACACCAGAGGAAATTTTTTTTTTAGCAACAAGAACAACGAGTCATTGGAATAATCTCCCTGGGAGAGTGATGGAGTCCTCAGCTTTAGGCAGTTTTCAGGTTCAGATGGACAGAGTGCTGAGATACCTTGTCCATGCTATGCTTTTCCTAAGAAAGATTGGACCAGATAATCCTTGAGGTCCTGTCCAACCTGGTATTGTAAGATTCTGTGATCTTTAAAATGAAAGGTTAGTTGACAGTATCTCAATTGTGATGACTTACTGTTACTCATCACAGAATACTTTGAGGGAAGGTCAGCAGATTTAGTGTTAAAGATGAATATTGCCCAGTTTTGATTGCTAAGCCAGGGTGTTGAAAGAGCAAGAAATCACAGGATCACAGAATTGTCAGGGTTGGAAGTGACTTCAAAGTTCATCTAGTTCCAACCTGCCTGCCATGGGCATAGGCACCTCACACTAGATGAGGTTGCCAGAGCCACATCCAGCCTGGCCTTATAAACCTCCAGGGATGGGGTTTTCACCACCTCTCTGGGCAACCTGTTCCAGTGTCTCACCACCCTCATGTGAAGAACTTCCTAACATCCAGTCTGAATCTACCCACTATTAGTTTTCTCCATTTCCTCAGTCCTGTCACTACCTGACATCCTAAAAAGTCCCTCCCCAGCTTTCCTCTAGGCCCCCTTCAGATACTGGAAGGCCACAATAAGTTCACCTGGGAGCCTTCTCTTCTCCAGACTGAACAGCCCCAACTCTCTCACTCTGTCTCTGTAGGAGAGCTGCTTCATCCCTCTGATCATCCTTATGGCCCTTCAAGAGTCTTAACAGCTTAAGTAAGCAACAGAGGGGAGCTCTAAGAAACTGAGTTTTGCTGAACTGGAAAACATTTAGATACTGTACTGTACAGATTTTGAAGTTTCCATGCATGTGACAGTGCACTGGATTAGGGTATGCCTAGGTGGGTGGTTGGGGCCACGTCCCTGGAGGTGTCGCAGGCCAGGCTGGATGAGACTGTCCAGCCTAATCTAGGGTAGGATGTCCTGCCCATGGCAAGGGGGTTGGAACTAGATGGTCCTTGTGGTTCCTTCCAACCCTGACTGGTTCTGTGATTCCATGTACATCTGTCTGTTGTGGATAGTTTGTTCTTTTCCTTCTTGGGGGGGAAATTGGTTGTGCATTCAAGTGCTTGGATTTGGCAGACTCTCAGTAATAGGAACCCAGTGGGTATAAGTGAAGACAAGTTGAAGTGTGCTCTGGCTTTGAAGCAGAAGGTGATGCTATGTATGATAATTAGTTTCCATGGAAGTTTGTTGCATAGCCTGCAATGGACTTCCAGAAGGTTCTGCCTAGATGAGTTTAAACTTGTTGGTAGAAAAAGCCTGTGTCCTTCAGGATCTGGAATCACCAAGGCTGCTCCGGTGACTTGCTTGCACTTCCCTCAGCTGAAGTTAAGCATGAGTACATTGTTGCATGGCCCTTACACAGCTTTGAGCTGCTAGGAAAAGGGCAAAACCAGGATGGATTTGAGCAGGGATAGCAGAGGAAACAGAGTGAGAAGTGTGGCTGTCCATAGGGTTGTAGAGTTCTGATAATTTATTTCTTTGTAATTATTTCTGTTTTGTTGGGGGTTATTTTAAATCTGCTCTGTTCTCACATTGAGCTGATTTCTTCAGAGTGCTGGGACCTGTCATTGACAGTAGCAGGATTGATCCCAGCTCAGGCTTAACTCGATCTCGCGTCACCTGTGCCTTACAGGTTGTTTTTTAGCAAGTGAAGAGAAGATCAAAAATGTTGTCAGCTCAAGTGGAAGTTAAGCACGAGTTTGTTGTTGCATGGCCCTTACACAGCTTTGAGCTGCTAGGAAAAGGGCAAAACCAGGATGGATTTGAGCAAGGATTGCAGAGGAAACAGTGAGAAATGTGGCTGTGCATAGGGTCAAAGAGTTCTGATAATTTAGTTCTTTCTAATTATTTCTGTTTTGTTGGGGGTTATTTTAAATCTGCTCTGCTCTCACATTGAGCTGATTTCTTCAGAGTGCTGGGACCCGTCATTGACAGCAGCAGGATTGATCCCAGCTCAGGCTTAACTTGATCTTGTGTCACCTGTGTCTTACAGGTTGTTTTTTAGCAAGTGAAGAGAAGATCAAAAATGTTGTCTGCCTTAAAATCCTGTTTTTCCAGGATATTGAAGATTTTACATGTCACTCAGTACTTCAGTACTTGAAAGAAAATTATTTATTCTCAATACTTTCTTACAAAGAAATTTCTGTAAGCTTGGGAGGAGAAGAAAGTTCCTGTAGTACAGTTGAGTTAGTCAAAGGCTAATGCTAATTAGGAAATGCTTTTTGTTTCACAGAAAATGCAGCCAATTTTATGTGGAAAATAAAGAAAAAAAAATCACTTTCAACTAGTCAACCTCTGTGTTTTGCAATGAATATTTGAAGTTCAGAAGGAATTCCTGCAAAAGCTTTGTGGCCAAGTGAAAGCTTGCAGGTGCTGTGTTATGTTTATTCATTAGGCCACTGTATATCATAATGAAGTAAAAAGATGAGTCAAAAAGACATGCAATTTTGGTTATTTCAGGTCCCTATTTGTGGACATTATGTAACCCTTTATGTGTTGTATATAATCCTTTGTGTATTTGTTTGTTTGATGTCTTATTAATGCGAATGTGGTTCATAAATTTTGTGGAGAAGAAGGGGAAGAGTGTAAGTAATTAAGCAGCAGTGTTTTGTTGATCCTCTCCATCTTTCATCTGTTCCTTTAACTCTTAACTGTATTCAAAAAGCAGCTTAATCTGGACCAAACACACTTCCTAGGTTTGTTATTCAGTAAAATAACTGTGAGGTCCTCTGGATAGCATTAGATGTGGAATGGAATTCCTTTACGACTGCTAATCATAGAATGGTTTGGGTTATAAGGGACCTTTAAAGGTCATCTAGTCCAAGCTCCCTGCAATCAGCAGAAACATCTTCTACCAGATCACGTTGCTCAGGTTCCCCTCCAAGCTGACCTGGAATGCTTCCAGGGATGTGGCTTCTACCACATCTCTGGGTAACCTGTGCCAGCATCCCACCTCCACCAAATGGCCTAAAGGAAGCAGCCTTTTGACAAGGTCTTGTAATGACGGGATGAGGAGTAATGGGTTTAAACTGGCAGAAGGGAGATTGAAACTGGATGTTAGGAGGAAGTTCTTTCCAGTGAGGGTGGTAAAACACTGGCACAGGTTGCCCAGGGAGATTGTGGCTGCTCCCTCCCTGGAGGTGTTGAACGCCAGGTTGGCTGAGGTCTTGAGCAACCTGTTCTAGTGGGAGGTGTCCTTGCCTATGGCACAGGGGGATTGGAACTGGATGAGCTTTGAGGTCCCTTCCAACCTAAACCATTCTATGATTCTATGGTTTTCTTCTCCAAACTAAACAACCCCAGCTTCCTCAGCTGCTCCTCATATGACTGTCTCAAACCCCTCACCAGCCTTGTTGCTCTCCTCTGTACACCCTCCACGACCTCAGCATCTCAGGGGGTTGGAACTGGCTGAGCTTTGAGGTCTTTTCCAACCTAAACCATTCTATGATTCCATGATCATTTTAACTGTATAGCTATGTGTGAGATTTTGCATAGCAGCTCCCCTCGTGCAGTGGGCAGGACAGACCTCTCCAGAGATCTGCATTGAAGGAGGCAACACTCTGCAGGACCACACCTCAACTGCAGCAAAATGCATAGAGTCTTGTAGTTAAATTAGCCTGCACAGTCTTATTCCTGTTCTAGTGGGATATGTCCCTGGCCTATGGTGGGGGGTTGGATCTGGATGATCTTTGAGGTCCCTTCCAAACATAAACCATTCTATGATTCTATATTGAAATACATCTTCTTTTTATCAAATCTAAATTTACCCTCCTTTAGTTTAAAACCATCCCCCCTTATCCTGTCACAGCAGACCCTGCTAGAAAGATTGTCCCCATCTTTCTTGAAGTCTCTCTTTAAAGTATTTAGATGCTGCCATAAGGTCTCCCTGGAGCTTTCTTCTCTCCAGGCTGAACATCCCCAACTCTTTCAGCCTGTCTTCATAGCAGGGGAGTTGCAGCCCTCTGGTCATTATGGACCCACTCCAATAGGTCCATGTTTTTTTTCTGTGCAGAGCACCCCAGAGTTGGACACAGTACTTAGGTGAGGTCTCACCAGCAATTTATTAAGACACTGACAAATTTGGTGTGTGAAATGTCATAGCAAGCAGCAAAGAACTTCCCCAACTGCTTTGATGCACAACGTATCAGAGGCTACCAACTACAGTCCCTGCTGTCACAAAAGCTGTTTCCTCCAACAAACCTCAAATTGTCTTCAAGCTTAAAATCTCTATTTACTTGCCTGTCTCATCTTGTCCCAGTATCAGATCCTTAGTCAGTTAGTAAACACATTTAGCCTGGTGGGCTCTTAAGCATTCTAATTATCTTCCTTTTCTTGTATTCTCAATCCTTCCCCTAATTATATCATTTCAAAACTCAAACTGTTTCATGAAGCCCACCATAATCTTCTGCTTACATAGACCTTTTAGATTGCTACCCAGCTTGAACCTAAGGCATTGATACAGTGAAGCACATGATTGTTGGGTTCTAGTTCTTGAGTTTACTTCTACTTAAAACACTTCTTCCACTGAACAGAAGAATGCACATTCTGTGGTGATTCAGTGTTGGCCAAAGGGACCTCATTTCAGCCTCTTAATGCCCGTGACTGTGCTAGTGCTGAAAGCTTTGGCATTCATTTATGTTTCTTCTTAAAAGCAATGAGAAAGCTGGGCCAAACTTTGATGTGATGAGAGAAAATTGTGTAATCTTAACACGTCACCAAGTGACTGGAAGAGGAAGTTTTTTGTTGTAACTTGCACACTAAGAAGTCAGAAGGCAAAATGTCTCTATTTTAACTTGCGCCTTCCTAAACCTTCTTCTAATCAGTGCTTGTGAGCTTCTCTCCCTTACCCTCTTTGGATCTGAGCACGTGACATCACCCTGCAGTGGATCACAGAAAGTGGCTGAGGTGAGGCTCTAGTCAGGGCCCTTTGGTTTGTTTTCACTGCTGTCCTAGTCGCACGCTGCCCAGCTTTGGGTCAGTTTTCTTCTCTGCATCCCAATTTCACAATCACTAAGTCTGGGGTGATTCACATACCCTGTGTGTAGGTGGTAATAATCTAATCTGTGTTAAGTGTTTGGCTCATTATGAAGTGCATTGAAATATTTAGGTGATCCCTGAACGGTAATGTTTGGAAGGGACCTCTAGAGATTACCTAGTCCAGCTTCCTTGCTAGAACAGGTTGCCCAGAATTGCATCCAGGTAGATTTTAAATTTCTGTAGAGGAGACTCCATGGCCTCTCTGGGCAGATTAGAATCATGGAATCATAGAATCAGTCAGGGTTGGAAGAGACCACAAGGATCATTCAATTCTAACCCCCCTGCCATGCCCAGGGACACCCTATCCTACATCAGGCTGCACACAGCCTCATCCAGCTTGGCCTTAAACACCTCCAGGGATGTGGCTCCAACCACCCCCCTGGGCAGCCCGTTCCAGGGCCTCACCAATCTCATGCTCAACAACTTCCTCCTCACATCCAATCTGAATCTCTCCACCTCCAGCTTTGCTCCACTCCCCCTAGTCCTGGCACTGCCTGAGAGCCTAAAAAGTCCCTCCCCAGCTTTTCTGTAGGCTTCCTTCAGATACTGGAAGACCACAATAAGGTCACCTGGGAGCCTCCTCTTCTCCAGACTGAAGAGCCCCAACTCTTTCAGTCTGTCCTCATAGCAGAGGTGCTGCAGCCCTCTGAGCATCCTCGTGGCCCTTGTCTGTACATGATCCAGCATGTCCACATCCCTCTTGTAATAGGGGCTCCAGAACTGGATGCAGTACTCCAGGTGGGGTCTCACCAGGGCGGAGTAGAGGGGGAGAATCACCTCCCTCGGCCTGCTGACCACACTTCTCCTGAAGCAGGCCAGGATCTGGTTGGCTTTTTCTGATTGTTCCAGTACTCTGGCACCTTCACATGAAAGAAGCTTTTCCTCCTGGATTCTAGTATGTGCCCATTGCCTCTTGTCACAGTAAGAATCTGACCCTTTCCTCTTGACACCTAGGCTCTCTCTCTGTCTCTTCTTCAGGCTAAACAGCCCCAGGTCTCTCAGCCTTTCCTCATTAGAGAGCTGCTTCAGTCCCTTCATCTTAATAACCTCTGCTGGACTCTCTCCAATAGTCTCCTTGTGTCTCTTGAACTGGGGAGCGCAGAACTCTACCCAGTACTCCAGATGTGGCCTCACTAAATGAGAGTAGGGAGGGAGGGTAAGTGAGGATGTTGAAATGCAAAGCATATAGTGCAGCTTCTCTGATTGTTTCTGGAGGACTGGAAAAGCTGTTTGAAGTGCACTGTGTGTGCTTACCTGTTTACCTTTTGAACTCCACAGCCACACTGCCTAGAAAAGCTGTGTTGTGGTTTTAGGACATTGCAACTTAATAAAAGGGTGAGAGGTTCCTGAAGCGTGACTGTCTCCAGGTTTTCTGAGCTAACTCCCTGCAAAAGCAAATCTGTTTACATAAAATCCAAACGGGGTGGGGGGTAGGGTGTGCTCCAGTGCACCAACGTTCACAACTGAAGTCCAGGGCGTGTAACCCTGCAGATTTGTGAATCATGGAAAGCTGAGGTCAAGCACAAAGTATCTACCTGCAGGAGTGTTTGTATAAATTGTTGCTTCTGGTCAAGTTGCATCTGGATCCAGGCAATGCCAAACACAAATCCAGGCTGGGCAGTGACTGACTGGAGAGCAGCCCTGAGGGGAGGGACTTGGAAGTGATGGTGAATAAGAAGCTCGACATGAGCCAGCAGTGTGCACTTGCAGCCCAGAAAGCCAAGCAGAGCCTGGGCTGCATCAGGAGAAGTGTGGCCAGCAGGTCGAGGAAGGTGATTCTTCCCCTCTACTGCACCCTGGTGAGACCCCCCCTGGGGTACTGCATCCAGTTCTGCAGCTGCTATTACAAGAGGGATGTGGACATGGTGGAGTGCGTTCAGAGAAGGGCCACGAGGGTGCTCAGAGGGCTGCAGCACCTCTGCTATGAGGACAGACTGAAAGAGTTGGGGCTGTTGAGTCTGGAGAAGAGGAGGCTCCCAGCTGACCTTCTTGTGGCCTTCCAATATCTGAAGGGGGCCTACAGAAAAGCTGTGGAGGGACTTTTTAGGCTCTCAGGCAGTGCCAGGACTAGGGGGAATGGAGCAAAGCTGGAGGTGGAGAGATTCAGACTGGATGTGAGGAGGAAGTTGTTGAGCATGAGATTGGTGAGGCCCTGGAATGGGTTGCCCAGGGGGGTGGTTGAGGCCACTTCCCTGGAGATGTTTAAGGCCAAGCTGGATGAGGCTGTGTCCAGCCTAATCTAGGGAAGGGTGTCCCTGGGCATGGCAGGGGGGTTGGAACTAGGTGATCCTTGTGGTCCCTTCCAGCCCTGATTGATTCTATGATTCTATGATTCTAAGTGAAGTAGCAGCCCTTGTTTTGCCAGCTAGTACTTAACGGATCATTTGGGCTGCTGGTCCTCTGACCTCCATTCATTACAGCAGACCTCCTCTGACCAGCTCTTACCAACCAGAGCACTGCAAGGTTGAGAATTTTTAAATTTTCTTTTTTTTTTTTTTTTTCTCTCTTTCTAATAAACCTAGTGTTCCTCAGTTATCCAATGGGAAAGGCATGCTGTGTGTAGCAACTGCGATGGATCACATCCAAAGACACAAAATATGGCCTGTTCCTTTTTTCCTCCATTGTGGTAGGGAAATGGGTGTCTCCAAGAGACGCCCATCAGTAGAGCCCTTGCTCTTCAGCTGTGAAGTCTGGGTGTTCTGATTTGAACACTTGCTACTAGAAAACAGAAGTTTGTCCCTCCTGGCAACTGGCTTTACAAAAACATTGATTACAATAAAGGGCTTCATGCCCAGTCCTGGCTTGTGCATTCTTTCTGGAAGCCTTCCCAGCGTGGTGATGCTGCTGCCCCTCTGCTTTAACCCACACAGCTGTAGCTGCCCCTGCGTGGCACAACTCGCAGTGTGGGTTGTAGAGACTGTCTGGTCCCAGGTGTTTGCTACACTTCATAGCCTGGCACTTCCACAGGCTTGGCAGTGTCTAAAGCCTTGCAAGGCTATTGCAGACTGTTCAGAATTAAAGTTGATGTAGTCTTGAAGTTTCTTTGGTTTTAACCTGTATTAGTGGAATAAAATGTTCTTCACATTGGCATAGAAGAGCTTGGCTAAATCCGTGGGCATGTTCTTCACTGTGATGGTTTAAGCAGTTACCTGCCCCCCCANAGGTATAACAGATATTTACAGATATATGCAATGAAAAGGTAATACAGAAACACCACAGACCTCCCAGAGACCAAAATCCCCAAGAGGGGTAACCAACCACCCCCTACCACCTTTCCCCCCTTCCCCAGTTTTATCTCACCACCTGTTGATGCTGCAGATAAGTGGAGGTAGATCGGCCAGGGGGGTTAGCATTAGGAAAAGAAGTTAGTGGAATTATTCACAATCAGCTACGAAAGGCAGGGAGTGGTGAGGCCCTGGAACAGGTTGCCCAGGGGCGTGGTTGGAGCCACTTCCCTGGAGGTGTTTAAGGCAAGGCTGGATGAGGCTGTGTCCAGCCTTATCTTGGGTAGGGTGTTCCTGGGCATGGCAGGGGGATTGGAACTGGGTGATCCTTGTGTTCCCTTCCAACGCTGACTGATTCTATGTAAGACACTTATTTTCCCAGGAACCTTCTCTGCTGCAGTCAGGTGGAGAAAAAACAGCATTTATATACTCAGTATAGAGTGTGGCTTCTCAGCTTAACATAGCAGGGTGCCTTTGCACTAGGGGGATGCTCTTCAGTGCTGATTTTGCTATATAGGGATGATAACCTTCAGCAAACAGATGCACATAGCTGACTTTTGCTGACATCTTCAAAGCAAGATCTGTCAGTGTGTGCCTGTCAAAGCTCTTGCACTAGCACTGAGCCTGGGCTGTTGTGGGGCAAATTGAAAATACAAGTGACATTCTTGAAAGAAAGAGCAGGGGAGCATGGAAAAGATAGCTGAAGGGATGGGACCTCTCAGAGGGAGCTTGTAAGGTTGGTAAGTAGGAAATTTTTCTTCTATGCTTAAAAGTTTTGAACTGGCTCCAGAAAAATTGGTTACTAATTAGGGCAAAAGAGGTCTGTAGCTTTCACTTCAAGCTGATAGGAGAATTCTCTGTCTTCCTGGGCCTGAATTCCTTGGAGAAAAAAAAAAAAGAGTTTGCTCTCAAGGAAGAGTCATGGGGTTTGATGCCACTTAAGGGCCTTGACAGGCAGTCATCTTCAGGATGTCATGGAAGAGGTACCCACTCAGCTTTCTTGTTTGTTTGTTACTTTCCTTCTGGTTATCTCATTGCTGTGGAGATTTGCTGATAATGATGGCTTCAAGGCAATATTCTCCAGTTGTTTCAGAGTTAAGTTTGGTACCTAAAGTAGAGGGAGATTAATCCTAGCTGAGAGGTTTTATATAGTGATATTAACACCAAAGAAGCAGGGGAAGGGAAAAGCACTAGTGAAGAGCCATTTAACACACTTAAGATATGACCTGTGTGTTTGAGGGTCACCTCTCTCCACTGCATATGATGATTTTGGCCTCCAGATTTAAAGCTTCCTCTCAATATCAATAGTTGGAATGGTTTAAGCTTTGGATACAAAGCTTTTTTATTTACAGATGTGTGCTGCAAATATATAAAAGCTTTATATTTTATATGATACTTATCTTTTAATATATATATATTTATATTTTATTTACAGATACATACTGCAAATACATAAAAGCTTTATATTTTATATGATATTTTTATTTTATATATATATATTTATATTTACAGCTTAGCACAATATACAAGCAGATATTTGCNGGCCCGCAGCATCATCCAGCCTTGCCTTAAACACCTCCAGGGATGGGGCTCCAACCACCCCCCTGGGCAGCCCGTTACAGGGCCTCACCACTCTCATGCTCAACAACTTCCTCCTCACATCCAATCTGAATCTGCCCACCTCCAGCTTTGCTCCATTCCCCCTAGTCCTGGCACTCCCTCATAGCCTCAAAAGTCCCTCCCTAGCTTTCTTGTAGGCCCCCTTCAGGTACTGGAAGGCCACAAGAAGGTCACCTGGGAGCCTCCTCTTCTCCAAAGTGAATGCTTAGGTGAGGCAGTATGTTTGTGATGGTTTCTATCTTATGGGTTTGGTGCTACTCAACTGATTCAGTAGACAGAATATGGATAGGATGACCTTAGGGAATATTGGGAGGGACCACATTTATAGAATTACTTTATAAATTTCTGCCCTTTCCTAATTTTGCTATAGACACATGAGCCTTCTCTCTTTTCCTGAATCACTTTCCTTAAATTCTGCAAATAAAAATACCTTTATGTAACAAATCCAAGCACAAAGCCTTCTTAAAGCAGTAGCTTTTTATGTCCAGTAATTTATAGGCACCATTTCCCCAGTGTGCATCTTTGAATCAGTACCTGGTTCTTATTTAGGAGGGCATATTATTCACTTTAACATTTGGGAAAGCAGGACACTTCAAAATCATACCCAGCTCCTTTATCACTGCCAGTCACAGTCAGCAACGCTGCATTCCCTGCTTGACACGAAGGAGAAGGTTTGCCCTGAATAAATATAGTAGATAAATGGTCTTTCTGTTCCACAGAAGAATTTGGGCCACTTCTCAAAGCTGGTGCCAGAAGTACAGTAGCAGAGTGCCATGGTTAAAGTTAATTGCACTCAGCTTTTAGTTAAAAGTCTAACTAGCTTGTCAGCTCTGAATTTATATTTTCACAGTTCACTAGGGAGTGATAATAGGGAGGCTTTGATGTAGCTTGCTGGTTTTTTTTCCTTTGTACCAAATGCTCCCAAGTTTAGTAAATAAACTTTTCCTGGGGAGGGGTGGCCATGAATGACAGCTTGAAGCCAGCCAGAAGAGTCACCAGGTACCCTCAGTGAGGGGCAGCAGGGGCATGGTAGCTGCATGGCGCTGGTGTGTTAAAAAGGATTTGTGTGGAGCACCACCAGTGCTGAGCTCTCTAAGAAATAGCTCATCAGAGATTTGTTAATTAGGTGTTACATGAGACTTGCTGAAACAGTGAAGCTGTGATGCACAGAGCTCTACCTAATTAACTCTTTAATATCACTGTCTGCTGGTTCTCTCTGCTCAAAGAAGCTGAGGTGTGCTGTTTTAATTGCCTGGGCTTCCCGAGGCTGTCCTGAACAGCAAGTGCCTGAGAGAATATTGATGTGAGACTGATTCAGAGCTCGTAACACAAGGCTGTGGCTTCTAAACCAAGAATAGACTCTCTAAAAGAATTTTTTTTTTTGAAAGCTGGTAGTTCTACTTTTAGCTGGAACCAAGGTACCTTTTCCATACTACCTTTTTAATTGCTGCAGAGCAAGATTTGTGATGAATAGAGCTGTGTAATGTACCCCCCACCCTGTAACTGGCTGGGAAGGGCTATTCAGTCAACTTCAAAATGCATCAGCAAAAAAAAACCCAACAAACAAACAAACAAAACCCCAAACATTTAAAAGCAGTGGTAGTATTTAGTAGATCTTATCCTAAATCTGTTGGTTAACTTTCTATTTAAGAGATTGCTAGAGCCGATGTCTCCCAAGCATCTGTTCATAGAGTCACAGATTCACAGATTGGTTTAGTTTGAAAGTGACCTCAAAGATCATCTAGCTCCAACCCCCCTGTGCCATAGGCAGGGACAACTCCCACTAGAACAGGTCATTCAAGGCCTCATCCAGCCTGGCCTTGAACACCTCCAGGGAGGGAGCAGCCACAGCCTCTCTGGGCAACCCATTCCAGTGTCTCACCACCCTCACTGTAAAGAACTTCCTCCTAACATCCTGTTTAAATCTCCCCTCTGCCAGTTTAAACCCATTCCTCCTCGTCCTGTCATTACAAGACCTTGTGAATAGTCCCTCACCAGCCCTCCTGTAGGCCCCCTTCATATACTGGAAGGCTACTCTAAGGTCTCCTGGAAGCCTTTTCTTCTCCAGGCTGCAGAGCCCAAACTCTTGTAGCCTGTACTCATAGCAGAGCTGCTGCAGCCCTCTGATCATCTTTGTGGCCCTCCTCTGGACTGGCTCCAACATTTTCATGTCCTTCTTGTGTTGGGGGCTCCAGAACTGCACACAGTACTGCAGGTGGGGCCTGAGGAGGGCAGAGGAAAGGGGGAGAATCCCCTCCCTTGCCCTGCTGGCCACACTGCTCTTGCTGCAGCCCAGGACACTGCTGGCTGTGTCCTTTGCCTCCTCCTTCAGTGTGCTGCTGTTCTTTGGAGATCAGTTTGTGGTGCTATTTTTTTCACCGCAAGCGGTTTTGGAAACTGAAGTAATTGCAGTCAGATGTGAAAACAAACTTCTGCCTTTGTACCTGATGTTACATAAGTGTGGATTACCACGTCCAGGCTAACAGGAATGTGGTCTAATCTTGTTCTGGCTAATCCCAGTGAAAATGGAGACATGTGTATCCAAAACTATTGGAGCATCCAGTTGCTTGGAGGAGACCAACAGGCTGCAGACAGGTTTTAACTGAGTGGGAAGTGACTTTCTGTTTCTCAAGCCCTGCAACACTGATTTCAGCACCTGTCTGGATGGTTCAGAGGTAATGTCATCGCCTGGAGGAATAGCTGGCTGGATTTGAAGGAAGAGCTGAGGCTTGTCCATTCTGAAGTGGGAATCATAAGTCTAAAAACTTTAGTTGTCTTCAGAAAAGTCTTGAAGGGGAATTTGACTAAAGAATCCATTCATAAGAATCATAGCATGGTTTGGGTTGGAATGGGGGCTTTAAATACCATCTAGTCTAATCCCCTGCAATGAGCAGGGATGTCCTGTTACATCAGGTTACTTAGAGCCGTGTCTAACCTAACCTGGAATGTTTCCAGGGATGGGACATCTACCAGCCCTACCAGTGGCAGTGTTTCACTACCTTCAGCAAAATTGTGGAGCCTTCTCTCCTTCAGGCTGAACAACCACAACTCTTTAAACCTGTCCTCACAGGAGAGGCGTTCCAGCCCTCAGTTTTTTTTTTTATGGCTTCCTCTGGACCCACTCCAACATATCCATGTCTTCCCTGTGTTGTTTGTGCCCACTGACCACCACTGAAAGGAGCCTTCTCTGTATTCTTGACTATTGCTTTTAAGATATTGGCAAGCATTTAATACCCTGAAAGTAGAATCATAGAATGGTTTAGGTTGGAAGGGACCTCAAAGATCATCTAGTTCCAACCCCCTGCGATAGGCAGGGACACCTCCCACTAGATCAGGTTGCTGAAGGCCTCATCCAACCCATCTATGAACAGCTCCAGGAAGCGAGCAGCCACAGTATCCCTGTGCAACCTGTGCCTGTGTCTCACCACTCTCACTGGAAAGAGCATCCTCCTAACATCCTGTTTAAATCTCCCTTCTGCCAATTTAAACCCATTCCTTCTCATCCTGTTATTACAAGACCTTGTGAATAGTCCCTCCCCAGCCCTCCTGTAGGCCTCCCTCAGATACTGGAAGGCCACTCCCAGGTCTCCTGGAAGCCTTCTCTTCTCCAGGCTGCAGAGCCCCAACTCTCTCAGCCTGTCCTCATAGCAGAGCTGCTGCAGCCCTCTGAGCATCTTCATGGCCTCATCTGGACTTTCTCCAACAGTTCCATGTCCTTCTTGTGTGGTATGAGTCTGGATGCGGGGGAGTGTGTTGAGCAAGGAGAATTACTCCCACACCTGTCCCAGTTCTCACAATGTTGCTATTAGATGTGGAGGATACAATCCTAGCTTTTTAATAGGGGAAAAAAATGGTACTTTTTAAGTAGTAAACTTTAAAAGCTGAGCTAGCAGCCTGTGTGCTGATCTCCAGTTCTGCACACTCTCAGACTGCAAGTACAGGCTCTGCCCAACTGATGGTTGCATACAATGCCATGACCTGTTTTAGGAAAATAGGACATAGCAGGATTTCTTCTTTTGGAAGTTATTTGGGTGCAGCTGCACCATTTGGAACACTGCCGTACTGATGTCTTCTGATTTTAGGTTTGCAGGTTGAGGTACCTGAGACTTCTGCTCTTTTTGTTATCATAGAATCATTTAGGTTGGGAAAGACTTTTAAGTTCATCAAGTCCAACTATTCACCTAACACTGCCAAGAATGTTCATATTGCTTCAGACCAGAGAGGTGTTTGTATTCACAGTACTGCTGCTCCTGACTTAAGAAAAACTCTTGAGTGGTTTTCGGATACCTACAAATACAAAAACAGAAATTAAGGGCATGACTTCATATCACAGACTCACAGAATCATTAAGGTTGCAAAAGACCTCCAAAGATCATCAAATCCAACTGCAACAACTACCATACCCAGTAAACTGTAACCTGAAGAGCTACATCTACACTGTTCTTGAACACCTTCTGGGATGGTGACTCCACCACCTCTCTGGGCAACCTGTTCCAACACTTCACCACTCTTTCAGTGAAGAAGGTTTTCCTTATGTCAAATATAAACTTCCCCTGGTCAGCTTAGACCATCTCCTCATGTCCTGTCACTAGATACTTGGGAGAAGAGACAACACCAGCCTCACTCCAACCTCCTTCTAGGTAGCTGCAGAAAGCAAAACAATTTCACCTCAGTTGGGGCTCTTCAGCCTGGAGAAGATAAGAGGAGACTTTATAGTAGCCTTCCAATATCTGAAAGGGGCCTACAGGAGGGCTGGGGAGGGACTACTGACAAGGTCTTGTAATGACAGGAGATGGAGTAATGGATTTAGACTGGCAGAAAGGAGATTTAAATGGGATGTTAGGAGGATGCTCTTTCCAGTGAGGGTGGTGAGACACTGGCACAGATTGCCCAGGGAGGTTGTGGCTGCTCCCTCCCTGGAGATGTTCAAGGCCAGGTTGGATGAGGCCTTGGGCAAACTGTTCTAGTGGGAGGTCTCCCTGCCTATGGCACAGGGGGGTTAGAACTGGATGATCTTTGAGGTCCATTCACCACCCTCACTGCAAAGAACTTCCTCCTAATATCCTATTTAAATCTCCCCTCTGCCAGTATAAACCCATTATCCCTCATCCTGCCATAACAAGACCTTGTCAATAGTCCCTCTGCAGCCCTCATGTAGGCCCTCTTCAGATACTGGAAGGCTACTATAAGGTCTCCTGGAAGCCTTCTCTTCTCCAGGCTGAAAAGCCCCAACTCTCTCAGCCTGTCCTCATAGCAGAGCTGCTGCAGCCCTCTGAGCATCTTTGTGGCCTCCTCTGGACTGGCTCCAACAGTTCGGTGATAGCAGTATGCAAGAGAACAAAGGTGCTAAAAGAGTCAGACACCTAAATATTCATGTGGATCCCAGCCATAGCTTCCCTCCAGCACTCACAGACTTTCGTGGCTGTTCAGTGTTTAGCTCTGAACATCATCCCTCTGTGTAATACAGCTTTTGAAACTTGAGTTCACACACTTGGAGCTGAAAGATTTTAGGTTTTTGCCATTATTCTGGCAAGAATAACTCTGAAGTACTAAAGATGAGAGTTTTTGATGTCAGCCTCGGAGCTTTTTTGTTCATTCGTTATACATGGCAATGGGATGTTTTTCATCCTTCCATGTATTCCTGGATTAAAGAAACATGCGCTCCTTCAGGTGATATTATTTGTGACTGCAGAGGGGAAAGTTACTGTCTTTATTACAGAGGCAAATCATAGAATCATAGAATCAGTCAGGGTTGGAAGGGAACACAAGGATCTTCCAGTTCCAACCCCCCTGCCATGCCCAGGGACACCCTACCCTAGATTAGGCTGCACACAGCCTCATCCAGCCTGGCCTTAAACACCTCCAGGGATGGGGCCACAACCACCCTGAGCAACCCATTCCAGGCTCTCACCACTCTCATGCTCAACAACTTCCTCCTCACATCCAATCTGAATCTCCCCACTTCCAGCTTTGCTCCATTCCCCCTAGTCCTCTCCCTCCCTGATAGCCTAAAAAGTCCCTCCTCAGCTTGTTTGTAGGCTCCCTTTAGATACTGGAAGGCCACAAGAAGGTCACCTTAGAACCTCCTCTTCTCCAGACTGACCAGCCCCAGCTCTTTCAGTCTGTCCTCGCAGGAGAGGTGATGCAGCCCTCTGATTGTCCTTGTGGTCCTTCTCACACTCCAGCTTGTCCACATCTCTCTTGTAATAGGGGCTCCAAAACTGGACGCAATTCTCCAGGTGAGGTCTCACCAGAGTGGAGTAGAGGGGGAGAATCACCTCCCTCAACCTCAGGGAAACAGGCTGGTCAAATCGCCTCTCATTTAGATGAGGCTATTCCATATCCAGGATGTCTGCGTATGAAATAGACACGTTTGGAATCTCCTTCCCTGTTTGGTTTCATGTGTTTTTGATGCATTGATACTTCTGCCTTTTTTGGGTTACGATTTCTCCATCTAAGCACCGTCAGCCCACTCACAATGGGAGATGATATAAATACCTGGCTAGAAACCTGTCCTCTGAAGTCACTCTATTAATCCCTGCCATCAGGGATGCTCCTTAGATATGTCACCTTGTGAGCAGTGCAGGTGAGAAAACGGAGCTCCAGAGCTTTCCATTCAAAGAGTGTTTTCTGTTAAAACACCAGCTGGGATTTTTAGATGCCTTTGGCTATCTCACCATCCTGGTATGGGCGTGATTAATGCCCGGAGTTGGTTCGGCTCCTGTGGTCCCCCTCCCCCTTCTGTTACAAGGTCCGGAAGAGGGTTGCAGGGGGTGGGCACACCATGTGACCCTGGAACCAGGAGCCCTCAGGCTGCTGGTACAAATCATGCACCCGAGTCAGGTGATCTGTGCCGTGTTTTAAGGGGTTGAGAAACCCACCCCTGGGCACGGGACTATTTTGAACCAATTGGCTATTCAGTGGATGCTAAATGCCTATTGGTCAGTTCCACGCTCCCCTATGGGGTATTTAGGGAGGGTACAGTGACCGTTAGCAGCTCTTCTTTGTCTCCCCCTCTTGCTGTGAGGAACTCCAGCCTCAGCACCAGCCATGGTCTTCAGGCCATTAGCAGTTTTGAGTCAAGCAGGAGCTTAAGGTGGGAGAGGTAAATGACAGTGCTGTTGACCTGAGTAAGCTCACAGATGTATTCCATATCATAAATGTTGTGCTCATTATAAAGGGGGTTGTTTGCTGAAGGTAGGGGCTTCTCCCCTTCCTCCCTGAATGCTTCACTTCCTCTGAACTACTTTCTTGTTTGTTGTGGCTATGGTAAATTGATTGAGGTGAATATAACTTTGCATACTCATCCCACCTGAAATACTGTGTACAGTTCTGGAACCCCCAAGACAAGAAGGACATCAAACTCTTGGAGTGAGTGCAGAGGAGGGCCACAAAGATGATCAGAGGGCTGGAACACCTCTGATACAAGGACAGGCTATGAGAGTTGGGGCTCTTCAGTGTGGAGAGGAAAAATCTTGGAAAAGACCTTGGAGTGGCCTTCCAGTATCTGAAGGAGGCCTACAGGAAGGCCGGGGAGGGACTATTTACAAGGTCTTGTAATGACAGGACAAGGGGTAATGAGTTTAAACTGGAAAAGGGGAGATTTAAATGGGATGTTAGGAGAAAGTTCTTCACAGTGAGGATGGTGAAACACTGGAAGAGGTTGCCCAGGGAGGTTGTGGCTGCTTCCTCCCTGGAGGCGTTCATGACCAGGCTGGATGAGGCCTTGAGCAACCTGTTTTAGTGGGAAGTGTTCCTACCTATGACAGGAGGTTGGAACTGGATGATCTTTGAGGTCTCTTCCAACCTAAACCATTCAATGATTCTGGGTTCAAATTGGCGGAGGGGAGATTTGAACGGGATGTTAGGAAGAAATTCTTCACAGTGAGGGTGGTGAGGCACTGGAACAGGTTGCCCAGGGAGGTTGTGGCTGCTCCCTCCCTGGATGTGTTCAAGGCCATTCTGGATGAGACCTTGAGCGACCTGATCTAGTGGGAGGTGTCCCTGCCTATGGCACGGGGGGGTTGGAACTGGCTGAGCTTTGAGGTCCCTTCCAACCTAAACCATTCTATGATTCTATGATTCTCAGCCACATGCTCGGCAGCAGCAGCAGCAAAGGCAGCGGCGGCAGGCATCGCAGCTTATAGCAAAGCGGCAAGGCAAAACCTTCTCTCTTTTCTCTCTCTATCCGGGATAAGTCGGTCCTTCTCTCTCCCCTTTCCTCGGGAAGAAACATGGTATCCCCTTGCGCTCCCTGGGCGTTTTTGGGCGCAGCCGGGATCTGCTTTGTATGTAAGCTCTCTGTTCTCCAAGTTCTGACTGTTTAAACTGTTTATTCTGTGTTTCAAGCGATTTCGTGCATTTATTCCTGCCAACCGCGTATCTGAAGAACCCAGGGGGAACTATTCTGGACCCCCTCTGCGATTATCAATACTAATTAAATTGATATTCACGACACTCACTCTGTAAGTGATGTCCTTGTGTACAACGTCCACACGCCTGGCTGCTGCCCTGCCACCACATCTACCCCTGGTTGGGCCTGGAAGTGATTGCCAGCACAAACAGAGCGCATCTTGCTGGCGCGGTTTATTAATTAGATCTAATTCCTTGCACTCGTTGGGAATTCCCTGTGAACACTTCAAAGCACTGGGTGCAGATCGTTGCTTGCTGGCATGTGATTCCTGGTGCAGTAGTTACTCTTGGGTAGCTTGAAGACTTCTTGAATCTGCAAAGTTGCCTCATTTGTGCTGAATAAAACCGTACAGATCCTGGAGTCTTTTAGACACCGATAGCTGGTTGAGAACTGTGTTAATTGCTGTGTTACCCTGGGGAAGGAGGAGCTTCTCCAGCTCTTCATCAAAGGACCATAGCCCCTTGAAGAGAAACATCCTGCAGGCTCTCTCACCTCCAAGTGTTTGACAGCTGAGGGCGAGAGAGGTACCAAAGTAGTTTATATTGAAGTAAGCAAAAACACATTATCTTACAAACCCCTCATTCTGCTGTTTCAGTTAGCTTCTTAATTAGGTACTGACTGCTGGGGAGAATTGGTTCTTGCCTCTGTCTGCCTGCATTTAGTGACTGCTCTGTGTCAGCTGAGTGTAAACTGATGGGGAGGTGGGTGTTGCAATCATCCCATGGCCCACTTTCTAGTATCTCACGTGCCAACATCTTGGTTACAGAGCAGATAAGAAGCCAAGCCCATCTTTTCTCTCTGATTTAATGGAAAGAGGAGTATCCTATGGTTGGGAAAGCAACAGCCGGGTACACTTGGGTCACAGAGAGAAAAGTGGATATGCCTGCAGATGTAGCAGTGTCTTTGAATTCCAATTTACATGGTTGCATCCAAAACATTTTTCTTAGTCTCCTCCCCATGAGTCAAATGTTTCATTGGTCTGACTTTTGCATTTAATGTAAAATGTGCCACATTTGTCTCATCTAGCAGTAAAAGACCTTGGCCTTCTGGGACAGCAGTGTGCCTTTGTCGCCAAGAAAGCCAATGGGATCCTGGGGTGCATTCATAGAAGTGTGTCCAGCAGATCAAGGAAGGTTCTTTATCCCCCCTCTATTGTGCCCTAGTGAGAACTCACCTGGAATATTGCACTCAGTTTTGGGCTCCTCAGTTCAGGAGGAACTGGAATCTGCTTGGAAGAGTCTAATGAAGGGATACAAAGATGATGAAGGGCCTGGAGCACTTCTCTGTGAGGAGAGGCTGAGGGACCTGGGGCTGGTGAGAAGACTTAGAGAGTATCTAATAAATGCTTATAAATATCTGAGGGCTGGGGTCAAGAAGAAGAGGACAAACTCTTCTCAGTTGTGCCCTGAGATAGGACAAGGGGCAATGGATGTAAACTACAGCACACAAAGTTCCACCTCAACATGAGACAGCCAACTGTGTCTTGGGCTCCATCAAGAGCAGTGTGTCTGGCAGGGCAAGGGAGAGGATTCTCCCCACTTACTCTGCTTTTGTTACACCCCACATGGAGTACTGTGTGCATTTCTGGTGCCCCCAACACAAGGACATGGAACTGTTGGAGTGAGTGCAGAGGAGGGCCACAAAGATCATCAGAGGGCTTGAGCACTACTATGAAGACAGGCTATGAGAGTTGGGGCTCTGCAGCATGGAGAAGAGAAGGCTTGCAGGAAACCTTAGAGTAGCCTTCCAGTATATGAGGTAGTGGGTTTAAACTGGCAGAGGGGAGGTTTAAACGAGATGTTAGGAGGAAGTTCTTTCCAGTGAGGGTGATGAGACACTGGCACAGGTTGCCCATTGTCTGCTCCCTCCCTGAAGGTGTTGAAGGCCAGGTTGGATGAGGCCTTGAGTGGCCTGTTCTAGTGGGAGGTGTCCCTGCCTATGGCAGGGGGTTGTCCCTCCCAACCTAAACCATTCTACGATTCTATGAGGAAGAACTTCTTTTCTCTGAGATTCACAGAGCACTGAAACAGGCTCCCCAGAGAGGTTGTGAAGTCTCCCACTTTGGAGACTTGTCAAATCCTGTCTGGATGTGTTCCTGTGTGACCTGCACTAGATTATGGTCCTGCTCTGGCAGGAAGTTTGGACTCAATGATCTCTGGAGGTCCCTTCCGACCCCTAATATCCTGTGATCCTGTGACAGCTTAGACATCTCTGAAATACCTCAAGATATCCATGCTTGTGTATGTAGAAACCGTTGATATATTATTAATATGGAGTATTAAAAGAGTAAGAGTAAGAGGAGGTCTGGGTGGATGAGAAGCTCAACATGAGCCAACAGTGTGCACACGCGGCCCAGACAGCAACTGTGTGCTGGGCTGCATTAAGAGAAGCATCACCAGCAGGGCAAGGGAGGGGATTCTCCCCCTTTACTCTGCTCTCCTCAGACCCCACCTGCAGTACTGTGTGCAGTTCTGGAGCCCTCAGCACAGGAAGGACATGGAACTGTTGGAGAGAGTCCAGAGGGCCACGAAGATGATTGGAGGGCTGCAGCACCTCTGCTATGGGGATAGGCTGAGAGAGTTGGGACATTTCAGCCTGGAGAAGAGGTTTCGAGGAGACCTTATAGCAGCCTACCAGTATCTGAGGGGGGCCTACATGAAGGCTGGGGAGGGATTGTTCACAGGGTCTTATAATGATAGGATGAGGGGGAATGGGTTCAAACTGGCAGAGAGGAGATTTAAATGGGATGTTAGGAGGAAGTTCTTCACAGTGACAGTGGCAAGACACTGGAACAGGTTGCCTGGGGAGGTTGTGGCTGCTCCCTCCCTGGATGTGTTCAAGGCCAGGCTGGATGAGGTCTTGAGCTACCTGATCTAGTTGGAGGTGTCCCTGCCTATGGCAGGGGGTTGGAACTGGATGATCTTAGAGGTCTCTTTCAACCTAAACCATTCTATGATTCTATAACTTAACAAGTCAGGTGAAGACTTCATGTGCCAGGCTGTAAAAGCATCAGTAATGTGTCAGTGCCTTTGTATTGCAAGATGCTTCTCCATCAGCTCCCATGCCTGGGCCATACCTTATGCTTTCATCCTCAGCTCTTCTGCCTCTGCAGTCTGATCTCTCTTTTAGGGATGGATGGGGGCAGAAAAGGAAAGCTTTGTGTTTCTTGGAGAGCTGTTGAAGTTAATCCTGGAGAGCCAGGAGCTGCTCTTCCCTTCAGAGTGTTTCAGATACGTGTTATCACACATTAACTTATCTTGATTAATTCTGCCAAAGATATGGGAGCAGTTCCCTCGAGTTCTTGTGAAAATGAGCGGGACCTCCTATCTCCCCATCATCCTCTCTTGGCGTCAGAGTGTCTGTCTGCTGGCATTACTTTCAGCCAAGGGAAATTGCTTGACATCACTTAAATTTCTGAGTATCTAGACAGGGGGAGTTTGGCACTCTGAGGGTGAGTTCTGCAGCCAGCATTTTATCCATTGGGTGGCATAGATCACATTGACACGCAGGCTTTTACTGAATTCTCAAGGTAGACTTCTCCAGGTAGAAGAAGCAGCAGTTTCAAGGCATCATATTAAGCAAATTCAGGATCTTTTTCTTTCTTTCTTTCTTTCTTTCTTTCTTTCTTTCTTTCTTTCTTTCTTTCTTTCTTTCTTTCTTTCTTTCTTTCTTTCTTTCTTTCTTTCTTTCTTTCTTTCTTTCTTTCTTTCTTTCTTTCTTTCTTTCTTTTTTTCTTTCTTTCTTT
>VWZI01000759.1:58403-71105 GCA_013396835.1 Psilopogon haemacephalus
AAAGCCAAACAGTTTCCAACCCTGATTTCAGCACACCAGTATCACATCCAGGGAATGTGGGTATAGATCTATGTAACCTACATGGCTTTAAGACAGAGGTTATTAAAATGTGTCACTTTTGTTTCATGTAATTTGATGAAAATATATATATATATATATTTATATATTTTTTTTTTTAATAAAAAACAAACAACTTTCAAGTAGCCTAGTTTTTCTTAGGGAAAATTCCTTCTGAATCGAGCATGAAATGTTTGGGTTTTTTTTTTTTTCCTTTTTCTCAGAAAATCTTTTTTAGATGTGTTTCAGTGTCTTGCTTTGATCAAGAAACAGGTTGCCAATCAGACTATTGAAATTTTCAAAAGGCCTTACACTGCTTTTCATGAGACAGGAAAAAAAAAAAAAAAAGAAAGAAAGAAAGAAAAGGCAAGTTTTAGGAAGTTCATTCCATGACAGTGTGCACATGCGGCCCAGATAGCAACCGTGTCCTGGATTGCATTAAGAGAATGTTGCCAGCAGGGCAAGGGAGGGGATTCTGTCCCTTTACTCTGCTCTCCTCAGACCCCACCTGCAGTACTGTGTGCAGTTCTGGAGCCCCCAGCACAAGAAGGACATGGAACTGTTGGACCAAGTCCACAGGAGGCCATGAAGATGCTGGGAGGGCTGCAGCAGCTCTGCTATGAAGACAGGCTGAGAGAGTTGGGGCTTTTCAGCCTGGAGAAGAGAAGGCTTCCAGGAGACCTTGGAGTAGCCTTCCAGTATCTGAAGGGGGCCTACAGGAGGGCTGGGGAGGGACAATTCACAAGGTCTTGTAATGACAGGATGGGGGGTAATGGGTTTAAACTGGCAGAGGGGAGATTTAAACTGGATATTAGGAGGAAGTTCTTCACAGTGAGGGTGGTGAGACACTGGCACATGTTGCCCGGGGAGGTTATGGCTGCTCCCTCCTTGGAGGTGTTGAAAGCCAGGTTTGATGAGGCTTTGAGCGACCTTTTCTAGTGGGAGGTGTCCCTGCCTATGGCACAGGGGGGTTGGAACTGGATGATCTTAGAGGTCCCTTCCAACCTAAACCATTCTATGATTCTATGATTTCTTCAGACATGAGCTCAAAGCCAGGCTTTGTGAAACAGATTCCCCCCTGAAATGGCTGTTGTCTGGTCTTCTTTTTTTTTTTTGGCTTTTCATTTTTCTTGTTCTTTGACAAGACTATCTGAGTAATGTCAAAAAGGACCTCACGTAACCAAAACAGCAGCAGTTAACAATATCCAGCCTCTGATCAGTGTTTTCCTCTTGAGGCTTGTGTAAGTTTACTTTGCCATTCTTGAGAGGTGGTTGCTTTTACAGTCGACACTGCCTTTGATATTGCAGCTAAGTAAAGCTTCTAAATTTGTCCTGGCTGTGTTTTCTTTTTGAGCATATTCTGGACAAGTGCTTCAGCTCTTCCTTTCCTGTTCTGTCTGATATCTAGGGATAAACACACCCGGCCACATGCACACACACACACACACAGGCTGCTTTATCCAGAGTGCTGTGCATGCTGCTCTTGTTGCTTTCATGTGATTAGGGTCTTAAAATACTTGTTTCATACCAGTTTAGTTTTGGGGGACTCTTTGATTCACAGGAGTTCTCATCCTGGATTGTTTCATCATCATTCTTCTCCATATTTTTCATATTATTTCAGAGGCTTTGAGTATTTATTGTAAGAGGACTTAATGTCATTTATTGCAAGAGAACTTAATGTCTGCCATTTCTCTTTGAGAAATGCTAATATATCAACATAGAATCATATAATGGTTTAGGTTGGAAGAGACCTCAAAGATCATCCAGTTCCAACCCCCCTGTGCCATAGGCAGGGACACCTCCCACTAGAACAGGTTGCTCAAGGCCTCATCCAACCTGGCCTTCAACACCTCCAGGGAGGAAGCAGCCACAACCTCCCTGGGAAACCTGTTCCAGTGTCTCATCACCGTCACTGTAAAGAACTTTCTCCTAACATCCAGTTTAAATCTCCCCTCTGCCAGTTTGAACCTATTACCTCTCATCCTGTCATTACAAGACTTTGTGAACAGTCCCTCCCCAGCCTTCCTGTAGGCCCCCTTCAGATACTGGAAGGTTGCTATAAGATCTCCTCGAAGCCTTCTCCAGGCTGAAATATCTTCCTTTTCAAAACTCTGCTCAACAGCACTAAGATTAACAAACTAAGTTCAGCTAGTCCATGGATGTAGGGAAGTTTTGGGTTTTTTTTTTTAATTGGAGGGCATTGTCTCTCATTTAAGGGTAAAACATACGAGGAGCACATTCATTTCTAATGGAAGGCTTCTTCATTTACCTAGCAGTTAAACCCTGCTTATAGTAAAGAACGAAGACATGGCTCATAGCTTCTGGCTTGTGTTAATTTTGGCTCTCCACATGTGTATATCACAGAATCACAGAATGTCAGGGGCTGGATGGGACCTTGAAAGCTCATCCAGTCCAACCCCCCTGCCGGAGCCAGATCACACAGAATATGAGAGGTGGCCACAAGCCAACCTCAGGAGGTTGAACAAGGCCAAGTGCAAGGTCCTGCAGCTGGGTCAAGGCATTCCCAAGCACAAATCCAGGCAGGGCAGTAAGTGGCTGGAGAGCATCCCTGAGGAGAGGGACTTAGGGGTGCTTGTGGATGAGAAGCTCAACATGAGGCAGCAGTGTGCACTTGCAGCCCAGAAAGCCAAGCAGAGCCTGGGCTGCATCAGGAGAAGTGTGGCCAGCAGAGCCAGGGAGGTGATTCTCCCCTTCTACTCTGCTCTGGTGAGACTGCACCTGGAGTACTGCATCCAGTTCTGTAGCCACTATTACAAGAGGGATGTGGACATGCCGGACTGTGCCCAGAGATGGGCCACGAGGATGCTCAGAGGGCTGCAGCACCTCTGCTATGAGGACAGACTGAAAGAGTTGGGGCTGTTCTGTCTGGAGAAGAGGAGGCTCTCAGGTGATCTTATTATGGCCTTCCAGTATCTGAAGGAAGCCTACAGAAAAGCTGGAGAGGGACATTTGAGGCTATCATAGAGTGAGAGGACTAGGGGGACATTAGGAGGAAGTTGTTCAGCATGAGAGTGGTAAGAGCCTGGAATGGGTTGCCTAGGGAGGTGGTTGGGGCTGCTTCCCTGCAGGTGTCTAAGGCAAGGCTGGATGAGGCTCTGTCCAGTCTAATCTAGGGTAGGGTGTCCCTGGGCATGGCAGGGGGTTTGGAAGTAGATGATCCTTGTGATCTTTTCCAACCCTGACTGGCTCCATGATTCTATGAGGGTATATCTGTAAATCACCTGGAAAGCTGATAGGCTTGAGAATTTTGTGTACTTTTAAAAATTAAATTGGGCTGTTCTTTTGAACTTCAGCCAAAATACCTTTTCCTAGAAGAAATTAGTAGCAGAAGTGAGTCTGGATCTTAGTAGTCTTGAAGTGCTCAAGGGCTTTCCTGGCAAATGCCTTTCAAGTGATAGCTTTCACTTCAGTAAAGTTCTCTTCTCACTTTCATGGCATCCCTCTAACTTCTCTGAATGTGTAAATAGGTGCTGCAATTAAATGTGTGTGTTCTAAAATTACTTAAATGTATAAAATAGCCATGCTGGCTTGTTTCCTTCCTGTGGGCAAGAATGGATTGGGTTTTGCTCCTCCAGAAAGGCAACAACAGGTGGTCAGCAGCCATCATTTCATAGAATCATAAAATGCTTCAGGAGGGACCTTTAAATGCCATTTAGTTCACAACCCTCTGCAGTGAGCAAGGGCATCTACAGCTGCATCAGGTTGCTCAGAGCCCTTTCCCACCTGATCTAGAATGTTTCTGTGAATGGGGCTTCTACCACCTCTCTGGACAACCTGTGACAATGCTTCACCACTCTCAGTGTAAACGATTTTTTCCTTATATCTAGTCTGACTCTGCCATCTGATCCCTAGAAGGTGAAACTGATTGTGTCAATAGATGTCGACATCCTAACATACATATATCCTCCTAACATCCCATTTAAATCTCCCTTCTGCCAGTTTAAACCCATTCCCCCTCGTCCTGTCATTACAAAACCTTGTGAATTGTCCCTCCCCAGCCCTCCTGTAGGCCCCCTTCAGATACTGGAAGGCTACTGGAAGCCTTCTCTTCTTCAGGATGAAAAGCCCCAACTCTCTCAGCCTGTCCTCATAGCAGAGGTGCTCCAGCCCTCTGATGATCTTCGTGGCCCTCCTCTGGACTCTCTCCAGCAGTTCCATGTCCTTCTTGTGTTGGGGGCTCCAAAACTGCACACAGTACTCCAGGTGGGGTCTGATAGGATGTATGATCCTGACACTGCTGCTTATCCACCTGAACAGTATTTGAGGAGGATTTGAGAAGCACAGCCACAAGGTTGGAAAGAAATCTCAGCATAGTAACTCTTTATTGGGCTAACATGCAGCTGCGATGCTGAGGCCATCTCATGTGTGGATGACAAAGTTTTAACAAGAAGTAATAGCAGGTTTTTACAGAATGGAGACTGAAGCACCCATCAGAGGGCTGCAGTACCTCTACTATGAGGAGAGACTGAAAGAGTTGGGGCGATTCAGTTTGGAGAAGAGGAGGCTCCCAGGTGACTTTATTGTGGCCTTCCAGTGTCTGAAGGGGGCCTACAGAAAAGCTGGGGAGGGACTTTTAGGCTATCAGGTAGTGAGAGGACTAGGGGCAATGGAGCAAAGCTGGAGATGGGGAGATTCAAATTGGATGTGCGGAGGAAGTTGTTGAGCATGAGAATGGTGAGAGCCTGGAAGGGGTTGCCCAGGGAGGTGGTTGGGTCCACATCCCTGGAGGTGTTTGCAGCCAGGCTGGATGAGCCTGTGTCCAGCCTAATTTAGGGTAGGGTGTCCCTGGGCATGGCAGGGAGGTTGGAACTAGCTGTTGGAACACACTGGTTGGAACACGCTATCCTTGTGTTCCCTTCCAACCCTGCCTGATTCTATGATTCTATGAAATAAAAATCACACGTGGGAAAAGCAATAGAAAGATAGGAGATAAACCGAGGTCCTTGGAGGCTCTGTCTAGCTTGTCCCTGTCACCTGAAGAAATGAAAGTGGAAGGATGGAAGGAACAAAGAGGAGAGAGCAGCAGAGAGACTGAAAGGGAAAAATCCTAATATATCAACATATTTCCATATGCAAGGCATGTCCTTTTACCAGCTAATTGGTTTCATTTGCAGGGGGGAATATTTCTGTCTCTCCTGTAGTAAAGACTGGTATCTAACTAGTGAGACGTGTTTTAAAATGACAAACATCCTGGGTGAATCAGAGGAGGAGATCAGTTTATAGTGAGGATGCAGGAGAACTTTAGGTTCTTTTCAGTGCTCCCAAACATTGTACCATGAATTTCCCCCTCTCCAGACTTTAGCCTTTCAAATTCCAGTTATGAGAAATATTTGAGCCTTTTTGGTTTTTGTTTTGGTTTGCTGTGGGTTCTGATTTTATTGTTTGGGGTTTTTTGAGGGTTGATTTTTTTTTTTTGTCCTTTTGCTTAAGCAAGTTTAATTTTTACTGCCAGTCTTGGTGGTGTCTGTTCTGGAGAGTAGCAGGAAAAGCTGATAAGGGCATAGGACAGAAATCTTTGTGCTTATCTCACTGCAACACATGGAGCTGAGAGTGCATCCTTTTCCTGTCCTAGGACAGGAGACGTAAACTGACCATCTCCTGACAGCAGTGACTTCAAACAGAGCCTCTAACGTCTAAAGGGTATGAATCTTCTCTCAACTTCAGAGGCCAGCTAGGTGAAAGTGGGTCACTGGCTGTTTAGAAAGCTGGTTTTGTGCCAGCAAGGGGAAGAAAAAAAAAAATCAAAACCCAAAATGCATTTCTGATAACTGCTAGGTCAGTAGACATCTCTGTAGACATTGTAGTGTTTTGTGAGTTTGTTTGGGATTTTTTTTTTTTTTTTCCCCACAAAGGGCATAAATTCAGTGTGACTCCAAAATGTTTGTTTAGACTTCTAGTAAAAGGGGAATTGTGTTTTAAAAAGAAAAAAAAAAAAAAAGAAATTAGATTTAACTGTTGGTTTGTTGTTTTGTTTTTTTTCCTGAAGAGAGTTTTATAAAAATCAGCGATGTGCTGACAGATCTGGAACAAAGGTCAAACAAAAATTGTCTTCACAGAAGGGGTTATTTGGCCAGTAAGTGCCTTTATAGACAAATATCAGAGGTTTTCTTTTATGTATTGTCTTTTAGTGACCTAGAAATGAAGGATCTAAGCCAAAGGGAATGTGAACTGGAACAAAGACAACTTTCCACCAGGACTGCCTAAGCCTAGGTGTGATTATACTTCAGGATCTTAGTCAGGGTCTGTGCTGTGACTCTACAGATAAATGATTTTTGGAAAAATATAAACACAGGTATGAATTAAATAGAGCAGCTCATTTCTGTGACACTTTTTGGTTAGATTTCATTCCTAATTTTTGCCCTTAAGATAGCTACAAGAATCCCCAAGCTTTCAGCTGTTCTTCTGGTCACATGTAGAACAAAATCTCAGTCTCCAAAGCCCAGGAAGAGAAATCCAGACAGCCAACCGTGTCCTGGGCTGCATTAAGAAAAGCGTGGCCAGCAGGGCAAGGGAAGGGATTCTCCCCCTTTACTCTGCTCTCCTCACACCCCACCTGCAGTACTGTGTGCAGTTCTGGAGCCCCCCAGCACAAGAAGGACATGGAACTGTTGGAGAGAGTCCAGAGGAGAACCACGAAGCTGCTCAGACGGCTGCAGAAGCTCTGCTATGAGGACAGGCTGAGGGAGTTGGGACTTTTCAGCCTGGAGAAGAGAAGGCTTCAAGGAGACCTTATAGCAGCCTACCAGGATCTCAAGGGAGTCTACAGGAAGGCTGGGGAGGGACTGTTCACAAGGTCTTGTAATGACAGGACGAGGGGGAATGGGTTCAAATTGGCAGAGGGAAGATTTAAATGGGATGTTAGGAGAAAGTTCTTCACAGTGAGGGTGACGAGACACTGGAACAGGTTGCCCAGGGAGGTTGTGGCTGCTTCCTCACAGCAAGTGTTCAAGGCCAGGCTGGATGAGGTCTTGAGCTACCTGATCTAGTGGGAGGTGTCCCTGCCTATGGCACAGGGGGGTTGGAACTGGCTGATCTTTGAGGTCACTTCCAACCTAAACCATTCTATGATTCTATGAAAACCAGGAGTCCCATACTAAATATTATTGCTGTACAGTTCGGAGCAAACTGCTTCAGTGCTTCCTGGGCCTTGCTGTCCCTGTTGGTAGAACAGCCTAAGAACTCCACCATAATGCCAAATTCAACACAGAAGATCACAGTGGGAAAGAGGCTTGGGAAGTGCACAGTGCTTCTCTTGCAATGCACTACCTGCCTGGCAGCTTAGCACTTCATGTAGTGACTGTGCCCTGAAGTCCACCCCCAGGTAGTTGTGACAGCAGATCTTCAGTTACCCAAGGATCCTGGGTTGCTAGCAATGTTTTTTATGTTGCCACATCAGCTAAAGGTGCAGCCTTATTATTTGCACATTTATTTTTTTGCTGTGACATTGGCATGCCTTGCAAGTCTCCTCACTTCTTCCCTTGTGTTAACTTTGAGACCTGACTGAGGCTGAAGAAACAGGCATGACCTCATCCTTTCCTTTTGTTTCAGGATGCAGAACAGTTCCTCCAGATTGATTGATTCTTTTTTCTTTCTTTTTTTTTTTTTTATGATTTAACAGTCACTTTGGGTAAATGTGAGAGCTGTACGAATTAGGAGCATTAAATCTCAAAGCTTTCCAGCTCTAGTCTGGAATTTGAGGTTTGCTGCAGTCCTTAATCTCAGCTTGTGGTCACATAACTTTGATAGGGGCAGGCTTTGACTGGAAAACCAGCAAACCTTTATCTCTCCCCTCCTTCCAATCAGATACGTTTCTGTCCCACCAAACCCCAAATAACTTCCTAAATGCAGCTCAGATAGTACAAAGCAGCTCTAGGACCTTTGAGCTGTGGAATGAATGAGATACCTAGAGCTGTATGATTAATCTCTTTATAAAAATCTCCATTTTCTCAATCTCTTACAGTCCCCATGAATCAGATGCAAATCATGTCCCTAGAGGTGGCCAATCTGTCATCTGTAGCAGACACTCAGCTACCTGTCCAGGCCTCTGGTATTGTAAAAAATCATCTTGGAACCTCAGATATTTTCTTTCTCACATGGCTTTCAGCTCGCCAGGAGTCACATTATTTTCCTCTCTGCTTTAAAGACAAAAATCACAACTGGTGGTGAAGGTAGCAAAATCTTTTCCTCGAGTGCTGTGAATCCCATATCAGTTGAAATTTGTTGAGGCTAATGTTTTCCTTCTGCCTTCAAACTAGTGATGGAGTGTAAGCATAAAATTGGGACAGTTTCAGATTCAAAGTCCAGCTACAGCATGCCGATGCTGATCTTCTGAGGGGCAGAACAGCTTGAGCTGGGAGTTCAGCTCCAGGCTTACACTCACCCTCACACTCAGGGAAACTGGAAACTGGTCTGAGCAGTGGTTGCAAAGATCCCAGTCCTCAAGGGTGCATATTGCTCCTTGTGCACAGCTCACCCTTCCCCTAGACTTTGCACAATTACATCAGCTTCCTCTCTCTGAATCAGCTTTGCCTTCTGCACTAGCACGGAGTTGCACTGTGACTGGCTAGGTGGTGTGCTATGAAGTGGGGCATAAAATGCACAGCTGGTGATGTGGATGGTGGTTCCACCCACCCTCTGCTTTTCATACCTTATATTTCTTTGCAAGATTCCCTTTTCTACAGGGGTTTGGTCTTGTTTAGGTCTAACAATTCTAAAGCATTTTGTAGCTTTCCCATAGAGGGGATATTCTTGGTTGCTTTGAGTTTTAACAGCTGGTCAGTAACTCTTGTGTAAGGAACCTTGCTGTTTGCTTTTTGAGTCTAAAGAAAAAAGTCAAGCTTCATAGAATGATTTGAAAAGGACCTTAAAGATTATCTGGTTCCAAACTCCCTGCGATGGGCAGAGACACCTTCCACTAGACCAGGTTACTCCAGGCCTTATCCAGCCTGGCTTTAAGACCTCCAGTGAGGGGGCATCCACGACCTTCCTGGACAACCTGTTCCAGTGTCTCACCACCCTCATTGTAAAGAATTTCTTCCAGATACCCAGTCTAAATCTGCCTTCCTTAAGTTTCGATCCATTCCCTCTCATCCTATTACAAGTCCTTATAAAAGTCCCTTCCCAACTTTCTTGTAGCCCCACCTCAGGTACTGGAAAGCTGCTATAAAGTCTCCTTGGAGCCTTCTTTTTTCCAGGCTGGACAGCCCCAGTTCTTGTAGCCTGTCATAGAATCATAGAATGGTTTAGGTTGGAAGAGACCTCAAAGATCATCCAGATCCAACCCACCCTGTGCCATAGGCAGGGACACCTCCCACTAGAACAGGTTGCTCAAGGCCTCATCCAGCCTGGCCTTAAACACCTCCAGGGAGGGAGCAGCCACAACCTCCCTCGGCAACCTGTTCCAGTGTCTCACCACCCTCACTCTAAACAACTTCCTCCTAACATCCTGTTTCAATCTCCCCTCTGCTAGTTTAAACCCATTACCCCTTGTCCTGTCATTACAAGACCTTGTGAGTAGTCCCTCCCCAGCCCTTCTGTAGTTCCCCTTCAGATATTGGAAGGCTACTATAAGGTTTCCTCAAAGTCTTCTCTTCTCCAGGATGAAAAGCCCCAACTGTCTCAGCCTGTCCTCATAGCAGAGGTGCTCCAGCCCTCTGATCATCCTTGTGGCCCTCCTCTGGACCTGCTCCAGCAGTTCCATGTCCTTGTGCTGAGGACCAGAACTGGACTCACTACTCCAGGTCAGATCTTACGAGAGCAGTGGAGAAGAGGAGTACCAACTCATCCTCTGTGTCATACTGCTTTAGAGGCAGCCCATTTTTGATGCAGCAGAGAGGGGGAGAACCAACGCATCCTCTCTGTCACACTGCTTTTGATGCAGCCCAGTTTTTGGTTCTGCAGAACTTTCTGTCTTCTCTTGAGGAGCCTGGCCTACAGCTGTGATTTACCACCTGGGCTCCACCTTGCACAGCCACGGTCCGAAAAGACACATTACCAAGATCTCAGCAATTCCTGCTGCATGTGGCACAGCTTGGGGAGGCTGTCACTCATCTCTTCAACTCCCCAGGCTTCTGAAGCTTGGTTAAGAACTGTTGTTATGTGAGTCACATCAGCTTTTCCGTGCCTCAGGACATTTGGGAAGCTAACCCCAGCACCTTCCACAGATTTCCTGACTGCTGGTAAATTCCTTAGTTACTCGAGATGCCGTTGCTATAGAAAATGTCCTCTCCTGCATGTTTGTACTGGCTTGTCTAAGTGGATGTCAATACCAGCATCTGACTGGGCAAAAAAAAACCTGTCAGTATCTGCCTTCTGATGTTAACATTGGCAGCAGCTTCTTGGAACTGTTGCAGGGAAGTAGCTCTGGTGGCCAAATTCTTTCAAAATTCAGATATTACCTGTTTGGATATTTAACTCTTTCATGAGCTCTTGGACAGGCTGAGGAGGTGGGCACAAGCCAAACTCAGGAGGCTCAACAAGACCAAGTCAAGGTCCTGCAGCTGGTTCGAGGCAATCCCAAGCACAAATCCAGGCTAGGCAGAGACTGGCTGGAGAGCAGCCCTGAGGAGAGGGACTTGGGGGTGCTGGTGGACGAGAAGCTCAACATGAGCCAGCAGTGTGCACTGGCAGCCCAGAAAGCCAAGCAGAGCCTGGGCTGCATCAGGAGAAGTGTGGCCAACAGGTCAAGGGAGGTGATTCTCCCCCTCTACCCTCTACTCCACCCTGCTGAGACCCCACCTGGAGTACTGCATCCAGTTCTGGAGCCCCTGGGACAAGAGGGATGTGGACATGCTGGAGCATGTCCAGAGAAGGGCCACAAGGATGCTCAGAGGGCTGCAGCACCTCTGCTATGAGGAGAGACTAAAAGAGTTGGGGCTGTTCAGTGTGGAGGAGGCTCCCAGGTGACCTTCTTGTGGCCTTCCAGTATCTGAAGGGGGACTACAGGAAATGCTGGGGAGGGACTTTTTTGGCTGTCAAGTAGTGCCAGGACTAAGGGAAATGGAGCAAAGCTGGAGGTGTGGAGATTCAGATTGGATGTGAGGAGGAAGTTGTTCAGCATGAGAGTGGTAAGAGCCTGGAATGGGCTGCCCAGAGAGGTGGTTGGGTCCACATCCCTGGAGGTGTTTAAGGCCAGGTTGGATGAGGCTGTGTCCAGCCTGGTATAGGGTAGGGTGTCCCTGGGCATGGCAGGGGGATTGGAACTGGATGATCCTTGTGAGTGCCTTCCAACCCTGACTGATGCTATGAATTTCACCCTTCCGTGTTAGCTGATGTCCATCAGAGCTTCTTAGGACACGATTCAAGGTCATCTAGAACCATTTTTCACTTGCAGGATGCAGTTACTAATTCCAGCATTCTGCGTTTCTTTTCATAAGGGGAAAGTTAGGAAAGGTCCTTAAAGGCTCATCAAATCAATTCTTCTCTAGGAGGGATTAGCGATTTGCATAATTCTTGACAGATGTCTTTGAGGAAAAAAGAAAGGAAAAAAAAAGGTGAGTGGTTCCTCTCTTACCTGAACTGGCAGTGCTGGATTAATGGTTGGACTTAATCTTAAATGTCTCTTCCAACCAAAATGATTCTGTGAACTCCACAGCCTGTTGTGTGCTTGACTAAACATAGGAAACCATTTCCAACTCTTATAAAAAATGCATCTCTGCTATGTCAGATCATTATTTCTTTACCAGAGAGAGAAGAACAAGGAGATAAGACCATTTTCTCTTCCAACCTTTGACATTAATGTTGCTCTAGAAATTGTAAATTCCACATCCATACATTCCTGCTTGTGGCCTTGGTAGGAGTTTTAAAAGCTTCTGGCATGCCAGACAAAGATTTGGCTGGTTCATTTGCAGGTTTTTGTTCAACCTTGAGTCTAAATTACCATTCTTCTACTTCTAGCAAGTAAAATTTGACCAACCACACATGTAAGTCAGGGGAAAGCTCAAGTGTAGCAACATTACCAGTTCTGTGATCCTAACCCAACAGATTCTTGCTGTGACTGGACTTTCCTCTGAACATAATTTGGTAGAGTTAAACAATATTAAATGGCTTTTCTGGTGTAGAAAGTGTGTGTAGTGGGGGGGGAAGTAGGGGAGGAAGAAGATGCTTTATTGTGTAGGGCAGGTTGAAAAGTGTATTGTGTTTATGTCAACTACCTCGAGCCCAAAAGCCCAATAAAAACTCAGTCCGATTTGGAAGTAAAAAAGGTATAAAACTTTAACAATAAATAGGAGGGGAAATGTTTTTTTACAGTAGGTGGGAGAAAAAGGTGTAGACAAAATGCAGGATATGGGGAATGTGGGAAAAAAATACAGAAGTTTGGGAGAAGGAGAGGAAGGGGAACAAAATACAAATACAACCTGTGGAAGGCAATTCAGTCCCAAGGCTGAGGTTGATGGTTTTTGGTGCTGGATGAAGGCAGGATGCAGGAATTCTATGGTGAAAAGCAGTTTGTCCAAGTTCCAGATAAAAAAGTGGTGGTGGTGTCCATGTGGTCTGGCAGCAGAGAGCAGATAACAGATAGCAGGAGAGGAGGGGAGAGGAGAGGAGAGGAGAGGTTCGGAGAGGAGAGGTTCGGAGAGGTTCGGAGAGGTTCGGAGAGGAGAGGTTCGGAGAGGAGAGGTTCGG
>VWZI01000759.1:71552-93430 GCA_013396835.1 Psilopogon haemacephalus
GGAGGGGAGGGGAGGGCTTCATCCTTTTTTTATAGCCAAGTCCTAGCAGGAAGTGGGAGTGACCTGGAAAAAGGTCAGACCACCCCCTTGGGAGGAGTCAGGGGGGTCCCAGGTGGGCTGAACCCTTTTCAAAAAGGAAGCTTGTCTTGGCTTTGGATTAAGTAGTCTTGTGTTACCATGTATGCCTTTGCTGATACAACTCGATCATCCTTTTCCTTCAGGGGTCCTGGTGACTACTCATCCACATAAACTCCCTCCCAAACTCTGCCTCAAAGTCTTAACAAGACAAACCCCCGTTGCATTGAGAGCAGCCTTGAGAAGGGTGCTGGTGGAAGAAAAGCTGGGCATAAGCCAACAATCTCCACTTGCTGCCCAGGAGCCAGCTGTATCCTTGGCTGTATCCAAAGCAACATGGCCAGCAGGTTGAGAGGGGATTCTGCCACTTTGCTCTACTCTAATGAGACCCCCACCTGCTGTGCTACGTCCAGCTGTGGGGTCCTCAGTGCAGGAGAGACATGGGACTGTTGGAGCAGGTCCAGAGAAGGTCACAAAAATGTTCCAAGGGTTGGAATGCCTCTGCTCTGAGAAGAGGCTGGGAGAGTTGGGGTTCTTCAGCCTGGGGAAAGCTCCAGGGAGATCTTACTGTGGCCTTTCAGTACTTAATAGGGGCCTACAGGAAAGTCTGGGAGAGACACTTCATCATGGAGTGTAGTGATAGGATGAGAGGTAACAGTTTCAAACTCTAAGAGGGTAGATTTAGATTGTATTAGGAAGAAATTCTTTACTGTGAAGGTGGTGAGGCACTGACATAGGCTGCCCATAGAAGTAGTGGATGCCCTCTGCCTGGAAGTGCTCAAGACCAGGTTGGATGGGGCTTTGAGCAACCTGCTCTAGTTGAAGGTATCCTTTCAATTAGTTGGAACTAGTTGATCTTTAAAGTCCCCTCCAGCTCAAATCATTCTATGAATGTATTAGCTGAAGATAGTCTGTGACAGGGACCCTTCCAGTATCTGAAGGGGGCCTACAGGAAGGCTGGGGAGGGACTATTCACAAGGTCTTGTAATGACAGGACAAGGAGGAATGGGTTCAAATTGGCGGAGGGGAAATTTGAACGGGATATTAGGAGGAAGTTCTTCACAGTGAGGGTGTCGAGGCACTAGAAGAGGTTGCCCAGGGAGGTTTTGGCTGCTCCCTCCCTGGAGGTGTTGAAGGCCATTCTGGATGAGGTCTTGAGCGACCTGATCTAGTGGGAGGTGTCCCTGCCTATGTCAGGGGGGGTTGGAACTGGATGAGCTTTGAGGTCTCTTCCAACCTAAACCATTCTATGATTCTATGATTCCAGTTTCATAGAATCATAGAATCAGTCAGAGTTGGAAGGGACAACAAGGATCAGCTAGTTCCAACTCCCCTGCCACAGGCAAGAACACCCTACCCTAGATTAGGCTGGCCAGAGCCTCATTCAGCTTGGCTGCAAACACCTCCAGAGAAGTGGCCCCAACCATCCCCCTGGGCAACCTGTTCCAGGGCCTCACCACTCTCATGGTGAACAACTTCCTCCTCACATCCAATCTGAATCTCCCCACCTCCAGCTTTGCTCCATTCCTTCTAGTCCTGTCACTAACTGAGAGCCATAAAAGTCCCTCCCCAGCTTTTCTGTAGGCCCCCTTCAGATCCTGGAAGGCCACAATAAGGTCACCTTGGAGCCTCCTTTCCTCCTCTTCCACCATATGGACAGGGCTGAGGCACATCTGGCTTCTTCCGTCCTACTTAGTTCTCCAGTACCATTCCACCAGTCTTTAAACTTTTCAGTGTCCCATTCAGAGAATGTGTAATGAGTAGCCTCAGTTTCATGTTGGGAAAGCAGCAATGCCAAAGGACAACAGTGTCCTGGATGCACTTTGCAGCCTGCAGAAGGTTCTGCCCCTGCAGCTTTACTGATTTAAAGCATACACAAAAAGTGTAACAAGAATTCCCAGGCTGACATCCTTTGGTGAACTCTTCCTGAACCAAAACACAGAGATAACTCAACATTTGTGCTTTTTAACTGCTAGAGATGTGCTGCACACACAGGCGAGTCCATTGGAGAAAAGAGATCATGATCTCTTTCCACAGAGGTGAATCTGTCCTAGTGACTCCAGGCATAACAGGGCATACAAATGGTTCTATTTCACTGCTTGGGTTTAATGTTGATTTGTTTGTAGTCTGCCCAAGACACTAATTGGTGGCTTGCAAGTATGAAGACAAAGGTGCCTGCCCTGAAGAACTCGCTAACAAAAACCAGCACTGCACTGTCTTAATGCACAGTCAAATTTTCTGCCTAATGAACCAATCTCTTTGATAAAGAACCCTACCTCCTGGTGAATTCTCTGCTTTGATTTTCCCCTCGACTCCCATCTTCTTTCACACCTCACTTTGTATTCTTTTCCCCTCTGCTTTAAATTTTGGGGGCAGTTTGCACTTTAATCAACACTTTACTGCATAGCTCCTTGAAAGGAAGTGAATCACCTCTTTCATTAGGAACAAAGTTGGGCTTATGTTGCAACTCTGTGTGGATATTTAAGCTGAGGAATTGGAAGACCCTGGCATGACACAGGATTTTACGAGGAACAGTGGTGCGCTGTTAGCTTTTAATCCCTTCAACACTCTGTGGTTGATAACAGGTTGTAACATGGATATTAGTGCCTGCATTTGCAGTGCTCATATCCAGAAGAATAACTGAACAATTCCTCCTCTTTAGTGATGTGTTGGCTTCTTACCACCTATGACTTAGCATGGATTTGGGTTTGTGGGGTTTTTTTTGCTTCAAGAGGTGTTGATTGCTGCAAAAACGGTTGTGTTAACAGTTGCCATCTTCACCTTAACCTCACCATTTCCCTTCCTACATTATCGTAGAATCAGTCAGGGTTGGAAGGGACCACAAGGATCAGCTAGTTCCAACCCTCCTGCCATGCCCAGGGACACCCTACCCTACATCAGGCTGCTGCCCACAGCCTCATCCAGCCTGGCTGCAAACACCTCCAGGGAAGTGGCCCCAACCACTCCCCTGGGAAACCCATTCCAGGCTCTCACCACTCTCATGCTGAACAACTTCCTCCTTACATCCAATCTGAATCTCCTCACCTCCAGCTTTTCTCCATTCCCCCTAGTCCGGTTATCACTACCTGATCACCTAAAAACTCCCTCCCCAGCTTTTCTGTAGGCTCCCTTCAGATCCTGGAAGGCCACAAGAAGGTCACCTTGGAGCCTCCTCTTCTCCAGACTCAACAGCCCCAACTCTTTCAGTCTGTCCTCATAGCAGAGGTGCTGCAGCCCTCTGAGCATCCTTGTGGCCCTTCTCTGGACATGATCCAGCATGTCCACATCCCTCTTGTAATATGCTGCTTTTCCAGAGGTGATTTCCTCTGCAGCAGATGTGGTGAAACAGACCTTCTGACTGGTGCTTGTCAGCCTCAGACAGAATCAGCCAGTTACCCTAAACCATCTGCGGTGGTCGTTTATGCTGTCATTATTGTTTTCCTGTTTCTCACTGCGCCTCTCTTCCATCTCTAATTAACACCTACCTTTCGGCACCAATCAGGTTGTACTAGGGAAGGATTAGGTTGTAAATGAGGAATAATTTCTTCCCCCAAAAGGGTTGTCAAGCTGTGGAACAGGCTGCCCAGGGAAGTGGTGATGGGACCTGTGGGGAGGGATTTAGAAGACATGTGGATATGGTGGTGAGGGATATGGAGGGGTGGATTTGGCAGCTTTGGGTTAATGGCTAGGCTCAATGGTCTTAAAGGTCTCTTCCAAACAAATCTATTCTAGGTTCTGTGTTCTCATGAAGGAGGAATCAGTTTAAAGGTAGTATGATGATCTTTGAGGTCTCTTCCAACCCAAACCATTCTATGATTCTATGAATATGCATTACTAGTAAGCAGTGCTGGCACTCTGAACTTCTCTGCTGGGGACTTTGAACTTCTCTACTCAATATAACATGGATTGCCTTTTTAACCTCTGTCTGTGCACTAAGCTGCTTTTAAAGTTGTCCAATTACTAATGTATGCCACATTTAGACACGCAGGCCATCACTGGCCTGATAGACTGATGAAATATGTCCTGGTGTCCTAATTTTTATACTGTTTAATGCTAGGTTGTCTTTCACCCAAGTGCATTACTTTATCAACACTGAATTTCTTCTGCTATCATTTCAGTGATAGAACTGTTTAGGTTGGAAGAGGCCTGTAAGATCAAGTCCAACCCATCAGCCAGCCCTATCCAATCAACTAGACCATGGCACAAAGTGCCCCATCCAGTCTTTTCTTCAACACCTCCAGGGATGGTGACTGCACTACCTCCCTGGGCAGAACCATTCCAATGGCAAATCACTCTCTGTGAAGAACTTCCTCTTAATACCCAGCCTATACAGATAAAAATACAAATAAAAATCACCTTCAGCACCACACCTATACTTAAAGTCCTACCTTACTTTTAGCCTGGTTTTTAGGTCAGTTAAGCATATATGATTATTTGATTTATCTATTCCTTTCTTTCTCACTCATTCCAACCACATTACTTAGGCAAACAACTGCCTGTAGTGGGTTAGCCGTTACCTGCCCCCTCACCTTTATAAACCCCGGCTAAAACTCAGAAAACACTGGAAGTTGATAAATGAAGCTTTATATTTACAACAATGCATAATATACAAGCAAATATTTACAAGATATAACAGATATATACAGTGAAAAGGTAATACAGACACCACACCCCTCCCAGAGACCAAAATCCCCAAGAGAGGGTAACCAAACCCCCCCTAACACCTTTCCCTCCTTCCCCAATCTTATCTCACCACCTGTTGATGCTGCAGATAAGCTGAAATAGATTGGCCAGGGGGGTTAGTAATAGGAAGGAGTTAGTAGTTTTACTCTGAATTAGCTACCAAGACAGAGACAAAGGAGAAGTAGCTGCTGTGCTGAAGGGTCAGAAGCCCTCTGCTAATCTGGTTGTTTTGAGAACAGTTCTTAAAACAACTTTTTCTTCTTTCTCAGTAAAGCTCTGGGTGAAGTGACACACTGTGTTTTCCTTTCTCAGCCAATAGTCTAATTTCTCACTCAAATTCTCCAGTTAGCTCAAACTAACACACCGCCTTACAAATATTAAGTTCCTATGCTTTGTGAAAATAAGTGCTTTCATTTAAGACAGTTGTTTTCTCAGCTGGGCTTAACTGTGTTATTAGACATCAGAGAATCCACAGAGAGAAAAACCGTTATGAATGCTGTAACCACAGGAACAGCCTCTATCAGAACCTGCCCTTCATTAGGTACAGAGTCAGCCAGCCACAAGATGCACAGCCACAAGAAGCCCACGTTGCTACAATTAGCCTTTTTTAAGTGCAAAGTGCAGCTCAGATCCTGCAGTAGCTGTGACCTTCCTCTGTTCTTGGAGTGACTTCTTCAACAGCTCTGTGGCTCCACCCTCTTGCTCCTCTTGTGGCATTAAGCGTGGGGTAATGAAGAAATAAAAGTGAGCTGGCATTGCTGAGTCACTGCTGGGATCTGAGAAGGGCTGACTCAGTGGTAGAGCTCTGCTCCTGATGGAGGGACCACCCAGCTCTTGCAGGTAGCAGAAGGGATTAGCAGAGGGCTTACCTAGTGAAAGGAGAGCAGAGTGTTTGACTGAAAGGAGGTACAGCAAAAGTAGAAAGCAGCTTTTAAGGGTGGATTGTTAACAGTCTAATTGGGGATAAATAAAGTTTTTCAAAGCTTCTGGCTCTTGCTACATGCTAGGCCTACTCAGGTCTGTTAGACCTGATGGTCTTTTTTGTCTTTTCTCTATAGTCTTTTAGAACTTAGAGCAAGAACTTCTGTGCTGTCTGGCATCTGCTTTCTTTAGGCCAACTCGGGCCTGTTAGACCTGATGGTCTTTTTTGTCTTTTCTCTATAGTCTTTTAGGACTCAGAGCAAGAACTTCTGTGCTGTCTGGCATCTGCTTTCTTTTTGCTCCAGTACACTTAACACATGAGCAAAAACTTCTTTGCTGTGGGCTTAGAGAGCACAGGAACAGGCTGCCCAGATTACTTGTGGAGAGATTCAGAACGTGTCTGGACACAATCCTGTGCAGCCTGCTCTAAGTGTCCATGCTTTAGCAGAGCAGCTGGAGTAGATGATCTCCAGAGATCCCTTCCAACCATTACCATTCTGTGCCATCTTCCACTAAGCATTTGAGACCCCAACCAGCACCACTTCTTTCTCATCAGAACAGCTTAGAATCATAAAGTCATTGACCCAAGGCCACCACTAAACCAATCCCTCAGCACCACATACACGCCTCTTTTAAATCCCTCCAGGGGTGGTGAGTCACACACTTCCTCCAGCAGCCTCTTCTACCAAGAAACTTTCCTAATGTCCAACTTAAACCTCACTTGGCACAACTTGAAGCCACTCTCTTTTGTCCTGCTGCTTGTTCCTTGGGAGAAGAGACAGATAACCACCATGCTCCAGTCTCCTTCCAGGGATTTACAGAGTGAATTTTCCCCTGAGCCTCATTTTCTGCAGGCTAAACAAGTCCTGGTCTCTTGTCCTCTCTTTCTAACACTTGTGCTCTAGATCCTTCAGCAACTTCATTGCTCTTCATGGATCACACTTAAGGATCTCAATGTCTCCCTTGTAGTGAGCTTCCCACAACACAGCTGAGGGACTGGAGACAGCAGCTGTGGCTTATGCTGTTTGCCTTCATTTACCTGCAGACATCAGAGTATTAGGAACAAATGAGGCGCTGAGAACAAATTGCTCTTTCCTTTAATCTGAGAGTTCCTCTTGAGTCTTCTCTTCATTTTGCTGCTTATTCCTGGAGCAGTTTGCTGTTAAGCTGTGGGAAGTATCCCATTCTCTTTTACTTTTGCACAGCTCCAGTGCCAGCAGACTTTCCAGCTTGGAACACGCAGGCTGCCTGCAGGGTTGCCTACCTGCCAATTACCTGTATTGTTTTGTACCCACTCCTGGCTTTAACCTGCAAGGCCCTTGAGGCACAGGTTCTGTGTGCTTCACTGGGCAACCATAGAGCCACTTCACTCCCCTAAGGGCGTTACATAAAGTGTTAATAATAAAATCCTAGGAAATCTATTTGGAATTGCAGGCACAGGGATTTTCTCATTGTTGTTTTATGCATTACCTCTAAGTCTTTATGCAGTGCCATAAAGCTGATGCTTAGTGTAATGGAAGACACGTGTGTCTGTAACTCACCCAGGCCATGAGTATAGAAACAACAATCAGACACATACACACACACAAAATCCCCAAAGAAAACCACCAAGCCCAAGAAAATGTGAAGAAGAAGAAAAGCAGCAAAGTAGGGTGTGAAATCACAGAAAAACATTCAGGTTGGAAAAGACCCTCAAGATTACCAAGTCCAGCTGACAACCCAACTCTACAAGGTTCACCCTAAACCATAACCCCAAGCACCACATCCAAACAACTTTTAAACACATCCAGAGCTGGTGACTCAACCACCAACCTGGGCAGCCCATTCCAATGCCTGACAACTCTTTCCATGAAAAAAGTGTTTCCTGATGTCTGGTCTAACCCTACCCAATTGCAGCTTGAGGCCATTCCCTCTTGTTCTATCACTATTTCCCTGTGAGAAGAGACCAGCAGCAACCTCTCCACAGCATCCCTTCAGGTATCTGTAGACAGCAATGAGGTCTCCTCTCAGACTTCTCTTTTTCAAACTAACCAGCCCCAGCTCCTTCAGTTACTCTTCATAGGATTTATTCTCCAGGCCCTTCCCCAGCATTGTTGCCCTCCTCTGCACTGGCTCCAGCTCCTTCTGGTACCGAGGTGCCCAAAACTGAACACAATACTCAAAGTGTGGCCTCACCAGAGCCAAGTACAAGGGGACAATCACCTCCCTGTCCCTGCTGGACACAACTTTCTAATACAAGCCAGGATGCCATTGGCTTTCTTGGCCACCTGGGCACACTGCTTGCTCATATTCAGCTGCTTGTGGATTAGAACCCCCAGATCCCTTTCTGCCAGACACCATTCCAGCCATGCTGCCCCAAGCCTGTAGTGTTGCTTGGGGTTGTTATGACCCAAGTGCAAGACCTGGCATTTGGCCTTGTTAAAGCTCATCCCACTAACATGCGCCCATGAAGTCTCTTCATCAGTGATACCCAGTGAAAGGATGAGGAGCAGTGGACATAAACTCAATCACAGGACATTCCATCTCAACATAAGGAAGAATTTTTTTTTGCTGCTAAGGTGACAAAACTCTGAAGCTAGAGTGGTTGTGGAGTCTCCTTTCTGTAGAGATCTTCTTGACATGTTCCTGCATGATGTGCCCTAAGCACTCCTGTTTTGCAGGGGGAGTTGGACTGTTGGACTCAGTGATCTCTGGAAGTCCCTCACAACACTTAACATTCTATGAGTCTATGATAGAACTAGAATAGATGAGAATAGACTAAAATAGAATAGATGAGAATAGGCTAGACTAGACTAGACTAGACTAGACTAAAACAGAATAGAATAGAATAGAATAAAGCCAGGTTGGAAGAGACCTCCAAGGTCATCCAGTCCAACCTAGCACCCAGCCCTAGCCAATGACACTAATTGCTCCATCCAGTCTTTTCTTCAACACCTCCAGGAATGGTGACTCCACCGCCTCCCTGGGCATCCCATTCCAATGGCAAATCACTCTTAATGTGAAGAACTTCTTCCTAATATCCTGAAATCTTCCTGATATGGCTGCCTGTCAGGTGCAAAGCACAAGACCTGCCATCTTCACTTGGATCATTAGATTTTCTGTGGCATTGAAACAGGCCTTGATAATGTAGATCCTGTATGTGCCAGTTTAATCTGGTCTCTTCTCAAATGGCATGCTTGTGTAGAGAGGTGTTTTGCAGATTGGCAAAGTCAAAGTTCTGTCAAAGAATTCAGATTTCACAGAGTGACCATGAAAAGCCACCATCCTCAACACAGGTCCCAGCACATGTGCTCTGTCTTGCTCAGGCTACAAGGATGCCACAAGTCATGCTAGCACTTGTAGTCCACAGAGATGACCCAGAAAGTAGTGCCAGCTCCTCGTGACAAGTTTTCTGCCTGCTTTGTGGCCGAAACATTCTGCTCATTGCCATGTTCTCAGTAGGAATCACCTTATATTTGGTGTTTTAAGACATAGATCTAAAATAAGTGTTTCAGAGCATGGACTTGGGGGTGCTGGTGGATGAGAAGCTCAACATGAGCCAGCAGTGTGCACTTGCAGCCCAGAAAGCCAAGCAGAGCCTGGGCTGCATCAGGAGAAGTGTGGCCAGCAGGGCCAGGGAGGTGATTCTCCCCCTCTACTCTGCCTTGGTGAGACCCCACCTGGAGTACTGTATCCAGTTCTGGAGCCCCTATTATAAGAGGGATGTGGAGATGCTGGAGTGTGTCCAGAGAAGGGCCACAAGGATGCTCAGAGGGCTGCAGCACCTCTGCTATGAGGACAGACTGAGAGAGTTGGGGCTGTTGAGTCTGGAGAAGAGGAGGCTCCCAGGTAACCTTCTTGTGACCTTCCAGTATCTGAAGGGGACCTACAGAAAAGCTGGGGAGGGACTTCTTAGGCTCTCAGGTAGTGACAGGACTAGGGGGAATGGAGGAAAGCTGGAGGTGAGGAGCTTCAGACTGGATGTGAGGAGGAAGTTGTTGAGCATGAGAGTGGTGAGAGCCTGGAATGGGTTTCCCAGGGGAGTGGTTGGGGCCACATCCCTGGAGGTGTTTGCAGCCAGGGTGGATGAGGCTGTGGGCAGCCTGATGTAGGGTAGGGTGTCCCTGGGCATGGCAGGGGAGTTTGGAACTAGCTGATCCTTGTGGTCCCTTCCAACCCTGACTGATTCTATGATTCTATGATACTCGAGGATGAGAAGTGTGTAGATGTAATCATTTACTCTCTCCTTCTTTCCTGAACGTTGTTCCCCTTCTGTACATCTCCAATGTGTTTTTTCTGCGTCTCAAGTACTATTTTTCTTCATCCCAATAACCACTCAAAACTGATCCTTTCTCCTTCCCTTCTTTCACCCTTTTTAATGCCTCTTAGCTTCCTAGGTCCCCGTAAAGTGAGAATCATAGAACCATAGAATGGTTTAGGTTGGAAGGGACCTTTAAAAGTCATCTAGTCCAGCCCCCCTGCACTTAGCAGAGACATCTTCATGTAGATTAGGTTGCTCAAAACCCCATTCAACCTGACCTGGAATGGTTCAATGGATGGGGCTGCTTCTAATTCTTGTAGGCAACTTGGGTGAGTGTTTAATCCTTAGGGTAAATAAAATACTTGCTTCTGTCTGATCTCAGCCTCTTCTAGTGTAAAGTCACTTTTTGTCCTGTCAGAAGAGGCCCTACTACAAAATCTGATCCCATCTTTATTATAGGCCCCTTTAAGTACTGAAAGGCTGCAATAAGGTCTCCCCAGAGCCTTCTCTTCTCCAAGCTGAACAACCCCAAGTTTCTCAGCCTGCCCTCATAGCAGAAGGGTTCCAGAGCTCTGATAATTTTTATGGCCTTCTCTGGGTATCCACTGCTGCAACAGGTTCATGTCTTTTATGCATTGAAGACTGCAGAGCTGGTCTAGTACTCCTAGAAGTCTACTTAAGACTTATTAGAATCATAGAATGGTTTAGGTTGGAAGAGACCTCAGAGTTCATCCAGTTCCAACCCCCACGCCATAGGCAGGGACACCTCCAACTAGATCAGGTTGCTCAAGACCTCATCCAGCCTGGCCTTGAACACATCCAGGGAGGGAGCAGCCACAACCTCCCTGGGCAAATTGTGCCAGTGTTTCACCACCTTCACTGTGAAGAACTTCCTCCTAACATCCCATTCAAATCTCCCCTCTGCCAATTTGAACCCATTCCCCCTCATCCTGTCATTACAAGACCTTGTGAATAGTCCCTCCCCAGCCCTCCTGTAGGCCTCCTTCAGGTATTGGAAGGTTACTATAAGGTCTCCTGGAAGCCTTCTCCAGGCTGAAAAGCCCCAACTCTTTCAGCCTGTCCTCATAGCAGAGCTGCTTCAGCCCTCTGATCATCTTTGTGGCCTTCCTCCGGACTCTCCACAGCAGTTCCATGTCCTTCCTGCGCTGGGGGCTCCAGAACTGCACACAGTACTCCAAGTGGGGTCTGAGGAGAACAGAATAAAGGGGCAGAATCCCCTCCCTTGCCCTGCTGGTAATGCCTCTCTTAATGCAGCCCAGCACACAGTTGCTGTCTGGGCTGTGTGTGCACACTGCTGGCTCATGTTGAGCTTCTCATCCACCCAGACCCCCAGGTCCTTTTCCTCAGAGCTGCTCTTCAGCCACTCATCACCCAGCCTGGAGTTGTGCTTGGGATTGCAGTGACCCAGGTGCAGAAACCTTTTGCAAATTGCTTTGGCACCTTGGCAAGCAGTCTTACTTTTCAGTATCACCATTTAAGGGACACCCACGACTCTTTACACTCCCTAGCAAGTGTGCAAGAGGCCACAACACCTGTCCCACATCAAGAAGCCTCCAGAATGGTAAATACTTTGTTTCCTCTTGAAATAAGAGGTAGTTTTTAGGCTTCCTCCCTTAGAACAGCAACAGTTGCTGCCATTCCCTGCTAGCTGTGGTCGAGTGTGGGGATGAATACCCAAGAACAGAGTTTTTATCCTTGCCTCAAGCAGTTTTTCCATACTAAGTGATGTCACAAGGAGATTGTGTTGCATCTTGCTCATGGTTACAGCCGTCCTGTCTTTTCCTTCCTCTGCTGCCAAAGCTAATTTAGCACCAAATTGGAAGCCTTTCACCTCCAATTCAGCAATTTATTAACTGCAGTGTTCTGCGTAAATACCTACTACTGTAACCTTAATGACAGTGGAAAGCCTGTAAATCCAAATAGAGTCAGAACATCTTATGTCTTCTTTAAAGCACAGTGTTCATCTTTGCTTTTGTGCTGCTTGGAGTATAATAGATGCCTCCAGGAACTCAGAAGCTAAGGCTGCAAGTGAGTACAGAGTGTTACAAGTCTCTGCAGAAATGCTGCTCTGATAACTTTGCTTTTTTGGCCTACATTTCTCGGTGGTTATTATTTGTTAATTATGCTGTACAGTGCTCACATGTGGGCTAATTGCTTCCCCAGAGAGCTTACAATAAAATGATGGACAGAACAAGGGCAGGATGTTACACATATCAGATAGTAAAAGGGTAAGGGAGGACATGGGCAATATTCTTCAACACGTCTGTGTTTGGAAACAGAGGAGCATTGTGAAGCATGGCATAGGAGAGTTGGGTTGATTGGTGGAGGGAAGGGGACCAGTGCTGATTTGAATTGATCAGAGGAGATGACTCGTCAGAATGGTTGTGCAAGGAAGCACCAAAAGTAAAGGCAGCAGGGGAGAAAAAAATGCAGACATTTATTAAAGGAGGCTGCAGGGAGACTGTAGCTGGCAAGGTTATAGCTGCAGAGCAGTACTGAGTGAATGCCTGGAAGCAAGACCAAGACCCACATGAACTGTACAATCATGGAATGGTTTGGGTTGCAAGGAACCTTCAAATCTCACCTAGTTCATTGAACCTGCATGGAGCAGAGACATTAACTTAGAATCATAGAATGGTTTAGGTTGAAAGAAACCTCAAAGATCATCCAGTTCTAACCCCCTGCCATAGGCAGGGACACCTCCCACTAGATCAGGTCGCTCAAGACCTCATCCATCCTGGCCTTGAACACATCCAGGGAGGGAGCAGCCACCGTCTCCCTGGACAACCTTTTCCAGTGTCTCATCACCCTCACTGTGAAGAACTTTCTCCTAACATCCCATTTTAATATCCCCTCTGCCAGTTTGAGCCCATTCCCCCTCGTCCTGTCATTACAAGACCTTGTGAATAGTCCCTCCCCAGCCCTCCTGTAGGTCGCCCTCAGATACTGGAAGGTTGCTATAAGGTCTTCTCGAAGCCTTCTCTTCTGCAGGCTGAAAAGCCTCAACTCTCTCAGCCTGTCCTCACAGCAGAACTGCTCCAGCCCTCTGATCATCTTCATGGCCCTCCTCTGGACTCTGTCCAACAGTTCCATGTCCTTCTTGTGCTGGTGGCTCCAGAACTGCACACAGTACTGCAGGTGGGGTCTGTTGAGAGCAGAGTAAAGGGGGAGAATCACCTCCCTTGCCTTGCTGGCCACACTTCTTTTAATGCAGCCCAGGATACGGTTGGCTCTCTGGGCTGCGTGATCAGGTTGCTTAGAACCCTGACCAAACAGACCTGCAATGGTTCCAGAGATGAGACATCTGCCACCTCCCTGCCAACCTGTGTCTCACCACAATCCTTGTTAAAATTTTGCCTTCTGTCTAGTCTGTATCTCCCCTCTATTAGCTTAAAACCATCACTTCTTGTCCTGTTGCAACAGTCCCTGCTGGAAAGATTGTCCCTATCTTTGTTTTAAGCCTCCTTTAAGTCCTGAAAGGCCACAAGGTCTCCTAAGAACCAACTCTTCTTCAGACTGAACAACCTTAACTCTCTCAGCCTGTCCTCATAGCTATCAGGTATTGACAGGACTAGGGAGAATGGAGCAAAGTTGGAGGTGGGGAGATTCAGATTGGATGTGAGGAGGAAGTTGTTCAGCATGAGAGTGGTAAGACCCTGGAACGGGTTGCCCAGAGGAGTGGTTGGGACCACATCCCTGGAGGTGTTTGCAGCCAGGCTGGATGAGGCTGTGGGCAGCCTGATCTAGGGTAGGGTGTCCCTTGGCGTGGCAGGGGGGTTGGAACTGGCTGATCCTTGTGGTCCCTTCCAACCCTGACTGATTCTATGATTCTATGATTCAGAAGAGTTCCAGCCCTCTGATAATTTTTGTGGCCATTTCTGGACCTACTCTGCCAGATCCATGTCTCTTCTGTGTTGAGGGCTCCAGAGCTGGGCACAGCAGTGCAGGTGAAGTCTCACCAGAGCAGAGAAGAGTGGTAGAATTCCCTTCCCCTCCCTCCACCTGATGGCTGTGCTGCTTCAAATGCAGCCCAGGATGCAGCTGGTTGGTAGGCTGCACAAGTGATAACCCCATGAAAAATAAAAGCCTTTTCTCAGACAAACTCTTTTTCTTCACATCCTTGCAGATGGGAAGGAGGCAAAAAAAAAACAACAAATGTTCAATCCTCTGTGCAGTTGTGTTTCAGATTCCAGTTCTCATTCTCGCTGTTGTCTTGTTTGTCTGCATTTGTCTTGTAGCCTGTGCACTTCGGGCGGGGAGGGCTCTGCCAATATTTGTGGTCCCTGCTGCTCTAAATTGTAATGCTCTGATTCATTTTCCTGTGCTGCAAATACTTCTTCACACCTGCCTGGGGAAAAGGAACCAAGTCGTGATGAAGGCAGACTCAACAAATAAGCCGCTACAAAGTGACGTGAGGTATTTCTCAGCAGCTTCTCGGCCGCTGCTTGTGCTTGAAAAACAGGAAATGTCTGTACCCTTGCACAGGGGCCTGACTTGATTTTGCTACGTAAATTGGCTCTCCAGCACACTACCCTCGCAGAGCAAAGAGGCAGAGGGGTTTTATGTCTGTGTTTTTCCTTCTGAGAGGCATTTTCTGAGAGGAAGCGGACAGGAGCGAAGATTTGGCCGTTTGAATCCGCTGCTTGAAATGCTCCTGGAGCAGTGTGTTTGTACACAGATCAACTGCTCTACATTTGTTGCTGTACAAGAGATAGAGGTTTTACATGGGGTTATTTTCAGACTTCAAAGTACATGTAGTTTCCTCTCTCAGAAGTCAAGCTGTGAGGCTGGTTGTTCTTGCTCTCAGAATTACTACCAGAACTTCTTCCTCTCTTCTGGGTACTTCCCAGGAAAGTGATTCTCCCCTTCTACTCCACCCTGGTGAGACCTCACCTGGAATATGGCATCCAGTTCTGGAGCCCCTATTACAAGAGGGATGTGGACATGCTGGAGCGTGTCCAGAGAAGGGCCACGAGGATGTTCAGAGGGCTGTAGGAACCACCTTATATTTGGTGTTTTAAGACAAGATCAGGTATCACTAGATCTAAAATCAGTGTTTCAGAGCATGGACTTGGGGGTGCTGGTGGACGAGAAGCTCAACATGAGCCAGCAGTGTGCACTTGCAGCCCAGAAAGCCAAGCAGAGCCTGAGCTGCAGCAGGAGAGGTGTGGCCAGCAGGTCAAGGGAGGTGATTCTCCCCCTCTATTTTGCCTTGGTGAGACCCCACCTGGAGTACTGCATCCAGTTCTGGAGCCACTATTACAAGAGGAACGTGGACATGCTGGATCATGTCCACAGAAGGGCCACAAGGATGCTCAGAGGGCTGCAGCACCTCTGCTATGAGGAGAGACTGAAAGAGTTGGGGCTGTGCAGTTTGGAGAAGAGGAGGCTCCCAGGTGACCTTCTTGTAGCCTTCCAGGATCTGAAGGGAGCCTACGAGAAAGCTGGGGAGGGACTTTTTAGGGTCTCAGGTAGTGACAGGACTAGGGGGAATGAAGCAAAGCTGGAGGTGGGGAGATTCAGATTGGATGTGAGGAGGAAGTTGTTCAGCATGAGAGTGGTGAAAGCCTGGAACGGGTTGCCCAGGGTGGGTGGTTGGGTCCACATCCCTGGAGATGTTTAAGGCCAAGCTGGATGAGGCTGTGGGCAGCCTGATGTAGGGTAGGGTGTCCCTGGGCATGGCAGGAGGGTTGGAACTAGCTGATCCCCGTGGTCCCTTCCAACTCTGACTGATTCTACGATTCCAAGGATCTTTATTGCATCCTTTCTCTCAGTGGTTTCTCTCAGCATCTTAAATCTTCAGAACCCTTGATAATACTTTTGCTTGCACTCACAATTTGGCAAAGCCCACCTGCTACTTCTTGTGCAGTCTATTCAGTTTCTTTTGAGGAGGAGAAAGTCCTTGCAGGAGGCTCACAAAAATGATCCAAGGGCTGGAGCATCTTTGCCGTGAGGACAAGCTGAGAGGGTTGTCTCAGCTGAGCCTGGAGAATGTTGTAGGGAGACCTTATTGCAGCCTTTCAGTTCTTAAGGAAGGCCTGTCAGAAAGACAGGGACAATCTTTTTAGCAGGGCCTATTGTGACAGGTCAAGGGACAATAATTTTAAACTGAAAGAAAGGGAATTTGGACTAGATGAAAAGAAGAAAATCTTTCACAATGAAGGTGGCAAAACAGTGGCTTAGGTTGCCCAGAGGGGTGGTCAAAGCCCCAAAGAATCATAGAATGGTTTAGGTTGGAAGGGACTTCAAAGATCATCTAATTCCAACCTCCCACCATAGGCAGGGACACCCATCCCTGGAACTATTCTAGGTCAGGTTGGACAGGGCTCTGAACAACCTGATCTGGTTGAGGATGTCCCTGCTCAGTGTAGTGGGATTGGACTAGATGGCCTTTAAATGTCCTTTCCAACCCAAAGGATTCTGTTAGTGTGTGTAATTCCATGATTCCCTGTCTGTGGTGTGTAGGAAGAAATCCTGAACTCAAGAATCAGGAAAGTTCTGGTCCTCTGAATCCTGCTTAGAGAGGATTAACACATCCACATATATTGCAAATGGATAATGAATTGTGCCCAAGGAATGGCATGATAGTAGTAAGCTACCAGTAGTAAACTGCTACTTTCATGTACATTCCTCATGAGAGGAATTTTTTTCACAGTGAGGGTGACAGAACACTGGAACAGTCTGCCCAGGGGCCTTGTGGAGTCTCCCTCTCAGGGGATATTCAAAACCTGCCTGGATGTGTTCCTGTGTGATCTGGTCTAGGTGATCCTGCTCTGCCAGCGGGGGGTGGACTGGATGAGTTTTTGAGGTCCCTGACATTCTGTGATTCTGTGATACTATGTGAGGAAGACTTGAATTGCTCATGAGCATGCCTTTGCAGTATTGCTGCCATGTGGGCATTACCTACACTACTGGAATAACTATTGTGGACATTTGAAAGTATTGACCTTAGAGCCTGTGTGCAGGACAAAAAGACCAATCTGTACTGATTTTATCATAGTCCTGGTTGCTCCTTTAAAATACTATGTTTGAAAGCCTGACAACAGTCTGGCTGTATGGGTATATGACAGAACAGACAAGAATTGTGCTGTGTCTCTGCTGTTAAGTGCCATAGCCACACAGCCCTGTGAGCAGAACCCTGGGTGAGGTTATTTCAGTGCTTCCACAGTGCATTGCACTTCTGTAATACCACTGAGAATCACAGAATCAACCAGTCTGGCAGAAACTTTCCAAGATCATCCAGTCCAACCTATTACCCAGCCCTATCCAATCAACTAGACCATGGCACTAAGTGACCCATCCAGTCTTTTCTTGAACACCTCCAGGGACAGCAATTCCACCACCTCCTCAGGCAGCCCATTCCAATGCCAATCACTCTCCCTGCGAAGAACTTCCTCCTAATATCATAGAATCATAGAATGGTTTAGGTTGGAAGAGACCTCAAAGATCATCCAGTTCCAACCCCCCGCCATAGGCAAGGAAACCTCCAACTAGATCAGGTAGCTCAAGACCTCATCCAGCCTGGCCTTGAACACATCCAAGGAGGGAGCAGCCACAACCTCCCCAGGCAACCTATTTCAGTGTCTCACCACCCTCACTGTGAAGAATTTCTTCCTAACATCCCGTTCAAATCTCCCCTCTACCAGTNGGATCATCTTTGTGGCCCTGCCCTGGACTGTCTCCAGCAGTTCCATGTCCTTCCTGTGCTGAGGGCTCCAGAACTGCACACAGTACTCCAGGTGGGATGTATCCAGCCTATGCCACCCCTGGCACAGCTTGAGACTGTGTCCCTGCCTTCTGTTGCTGTTTGCCTGGGAGAAGAGACCAACCCCACCTGGCTACAGCCTCCCTTCAATTAGTTGTAGACAGCAATGAGGTCACCCCTGAGCTTCCTCCTTTCCAGGCTGCACACCCCCATCTCCCTCAGCCTCTCCACACAGGGCTGTGCTCCAGGCCCTTCACCAGCTTCGTCACCCTTCTCTGGGCACATTCCAGTACCTCAACATCTCTCTTGAATTGAGTAGCCCAGAACTTTGAAGAACCTCAAAACATTTTGCTAACACCCATACAAGCTATACGGTTGGTAAGATGCATTTTATGCTCTGACAGCCTGTGCTGGAGCTGGAGGGAATAACCTCTGGTCCACGGTTTCCCACCAGCTGGGAAGAGAACTTGGGAAGTGTGACCTTCCCTGTCTTGTGCTCGTTTTGCCAGACCATACTTCCTCTGTTATTCAAGGTGAGAACAGAATGGTTAGAATTGATTTAGGCGCTTCTGGGAAGATGAAGTCACTATGTTTGCATCTCTGTATCATGCCAATAAAGAGATCCTAGGGGAAATCTCTTCCTTTAGCTTTGTTTATATTCAGCCTAACCCACAGAAGTAATTTGCAAGGAAATGCAAAGGAAAAGAGGTTTTGCTGGCTTCAGCAGTGTTGCTAGAGTGCAATGAGATGTCACAAGGATATCTAAGTGTGTCTCTGAAGATATGAAAAGGATCTCTTCTCTTCAGCATGCTGGCTTTTTAACTCTTTCTCTGTGTGCCTTTCAGTCTTCTGACTGAGGGTGACAGAGCCCTGGAACAGGCTGCCCAGAGAGGTTCTGGAATCTCTGGAGAGATTCAAAACCCACCAAGAGGTGATCCTGGTCAACCTGCTGTGGGTGTCCCTGCTTTAGCAGTGGGGGATTGGATTAGATCTCCAAAGGTCGCTTCCATTCCATACTATTCTGTGATTCTGCATCTCCTGTGGATTACCTCCCCATGCATTTTCTCCTCTAGCCTTACACAGGCCAGCAGGTCAAGGGAGGTAATTCTTCCCCTCTACTCTGGTGAGACCCCACATGGAGTACTGTGTCTAGTTTTGGAGCCCTTATTACAAGAGGGATGTGGATGTGCTGGAGGATGCCCAGAGAAGGGCCATGAGGATGCTCAGAGGGCTGCAGCACCTCTGCTATGAGGAGAGACTGAAAGAGTTGGGGCTGTTCAGTGTGGAGAAGAGGAGGCTCCCAGGTGACCTTCTTGTGGCCTTCCAGTATCTGAAGGGAGCCTACAAGAAAGCTGGGGAGGGACTTTTTAGGCTCTCAGGTAGTGCCAGGACTAGGGGGAAGGGAACAAAGCTGATGATGGGGAGATTTAGATTGGATGTGAGGAGGAAGTTGTTCAATATAAGAGTGGTGAGAGCCTGGAATGGATTGCCCAGGCGGATGGTTGGGGCCACATCCCTGGAGGTGTTTGCAGCCAGGCTGAATGAGGCTGTGTCCAGTCTAATCTAGGTTAGGGTGTCCCTGGGCATGGCATGGGGATTGGAACTAGCTGATCCTTGTGGTCCCTTCCAACCCTGACTGATTCTATGAGTCTATGATTCTAAGCTGCCTTCCGCTGATGACTTTTACTCTCTGGGTTGTTTACTGAAACATAAATGAGTGCTTTTTTTACCTGAAAAGAGTAAGAACAGTAGGAGGAAGTTTGTATACTCTTTGTGACATGGTATCAGGGTTCCCAAGCTGACATTAGAAATACAGATGTGGCGACTCTTAGCATTTTATCTGTTACTATTTTAGCTGTTAGTATTGTAGGGCTGGCGAGGATCAGATAATAATAGCTGGAATGAATCCCCATGACTATCATTGTAATCAGGTTTCTGGCCAAAAGTTAATCCATTGCACTTTTGCAACCCTGTTGCTTCCTGTGCTGTTGATGTTTTCAGGCTGAAGGCAAAACCTGGGTGAGTATTTTACAGCTTCTGTCTCATTGATGGAAACAGACAGGGATCCACGTACCACAGTAAAAATGTTACTGTTTATATGGCAAGCAAGTGGCATTTGGGATACCTGGAGATTATGTTCAGGAAGAGAGAGATCACAGAATGGTTTAGGTTGAAAGAGAACTTAAAGAGCATCTAGTTCCAACCCACCTTGGGTGGGGACACCTTCCACTAAACCAGGTTGCTCCAGGCTACATCCAACTTGACCTCAAGGGCTGGGACATCCACAACGTCCCTGGGCAACCTGTTCCAGAAAAAAGCTAACATCCAGTCTGAATCTCCCCATTCCTAGCTTTGTTCCATTCCCCCCATCTGATCACTACCTGACATCCTAAAAAGTCCCTCCCAACTTTCCTGTAGGCCCCCTTGAGGATTCTGAAAGGTAACAATGGGGTTGTGCAGCCTGGAGAAGAGGAGGCTCAGGGGAGACCTCATTGCTGTCTACAACTGCCTGAAGGGAGGTTGTAGCCAGGTGGGGCTTGGTCTCTTCTCCCCTGCACCCAGTGACAGAACAAGAGGACACAGTCTCAAACTGGTCCTCTGGTTTAGGCTGGACGTTAGGAAGACTGTTCCACACAGCAAGAGTGATTTGCATTGGAATGGGCTGCCTGGGGAGGTGGTGGAGTCCCCATCCCTGGAGGTGTTTAAGAGGAGGCTGGATGAGGCACCAAGTTCCATGGTTTAGTTAATTAGAAGGGTTAGGTGATAGGTTGCACTTGATGATCTCAGAGGTCTTTTCCAACCTGGTTAATTCTCTGATTCTGTGAAATACAACAAGGCCAAGTGTAGAGACTTGCAGAATGAGCTCTGATGGGAATATACAATTTGCCCAGTAGTTCTTAAATGTGGAGGTTATTCATGTTACCTGCAGGGCTTGGGAATGCCCTGAAAAACTAATTTCGGCTTCCTTAGGTTTTGCTTTCCAGGGAAAGGAGCATAGTGTCTTGCTGGCTCTCTTGATGAGCACTGCATGACTAAAGTTACATCCATTTGTTCCAGTGCAAGTGAAAGCAGAAGTAGACCCTTTTGCCATGGAAGACTGCAAACTGTGCAGTTTTACTGCTGGTTGCTCCAAATAATACTATGGTAAAACTGCTGCTTGTGAGAATTATTGTCCCAGAAGAGAATCATGCCACAAGTGGGTCTCTTCCAACCTAGTTAATTCTGTGACTCTGTGTCTCACCACCCTCACTCTAGAGAATTTCTTTCCATATCCAATCTCAATCTGCCCTCCTCAAACTTAAATCTGTTTCCCCTCATCCTGTCCCAACAAGCACTTGTAAAAAGTCCCTTCCCAGTGTTCTTGTAGCCCATTTCATCTACTGGAAGGCTGCAATAAGGTCTCCCTCTAGCCTTCTCTTCTCCAGGCTGAACAGCCCCAAGTCTTAGCCTGTCCCCATAGAGGAGGCTCTCCTGCCCTCTGATCATCCTTGTGGCCCTTTTCTGGACCCACTCCCAACCTCCATCAGAAAAGGTGGCTTCCTCTTTTAGCAGCAGTAGTGTGTGAAGTGTAAAAATGAATGAAACTGCTAAAATTGGCCTCTTGCTGAGAGATGAGCTTTTGGCAAAAATATAAAACAGAATTACAAGAGAGACAGGGAGAATTTGAGTGCAGCTTTAATAGAAACACCCCAGCACTGCATTTAAACTAAAATAAAAAATGAAGTCAACAGATATAATGTAGATGTAAAAAAAACAAGGACCTATAGTTTTAATATAGTAGAATGAAATGGGTGCTTTTATATATATGTGTGTGTGTGTGTGGTAATTATAGAATCATGGAATCATAGAATGGTTTATGTTGGAAGAGACCTCAAAGCTCATCCAGTTCCAAGCCCCTGCCATAGGCAGGGACACCTCCCACTAGAACAGGTCACTCAGGGCCTCATCCAACCTGGCCTTCAACACCTCCAGGGAGGGAGCAGACACAGCCTCCCTGGTCAACCCATTCCAGTGTTTCACCACCCTCACTATAAAGAACTTCCTCCTAACATCCAGTTTCAGTCTCCCCTCTGCCAGTTTAAACCTATTACTCCTCGTCCTGTCATTACAAGACCTTATGAATAGTCCATCCACAGCCCTCTTGTAGCCCCCTTCAGATGCTGGAAGGCTACTATAAGGNTCAACCCATTCCAGTGTTTCACCACCCTCACTATAAAGAACTTCCTCCTAACA
>VWZI01000760.1:8641-21074 GCA_013396835.1 Psilopogon haemacephalus
TTTTTTTTCCCAGTTTGTCAGGAGCTGATAAAGAACAAAATTGGCCCATAAAAGACCACTGTGCTAGGCAATGCATTGGATCTAAGATTCATCTCTGAATAAATTGTTTCTGTGTATCAGTGAAATGCATGTAAGCTTGAGATGACAATAGCTTTCTACTGTCTGTTGCTGGAGCTAGAACTATCAATGTATATAATGGTTTTGCAACATGACATAGGTCTTTGTACACCAAAATATTCTTACTACTATTTCTATTATCTTCAGCAGGAGTATGAATATGTGTTTACAAGAGAGCAATAGTGCTGGATTGTGCTATAAGGTTCATGTCCAGTAAGTAATCAGTGAGGCTCCAAGGAATTATGACATATTATAGTGCAATTCATAGACCATAGTCTTTGAAAACTGCCTCTGTTTATCATATATACTTGTTGCTATAGACATAACTTTTCCAGATAACTCTAGAAAAAACAGTTTACAATTCATCGTGGGTGAGGCCTTTCTGAATGTCAGATGAAAGCAGTGATAAAAATTCTGAAGGAACTCAGCTGAATGTCTGACCCAGCATGCAGTCGATAAGGCTCAGTTATTCAGTACTGACACAGCATGGCAAAGCTATGAAGACATTGCTCATTTCAGCTTCTATTGCCAAGGTTGGGTGCTTGACAACTCAATCAACAAAGGATGAAAGGGGAAGAAGAAATCTGAATCACTGTCTTCTGATGAGAAATATATTCAGAATTATTCCTTTGTTACTTCTTTTCAATAGGAGGCCATAGGGAAAGTATTAAAGAAAGCTTAAAACTGTAATGTGGTGTCCTAGCAAGATACAGGTCAATATGCAGTCGTATCAGCAATGGCATCAATAACCATGCTTTTTTCCCAGGAGAAATTCAGTCACTTCAGACACATCTCTTTCCTTTCTTCCTTGTGATCTTTCTACAACTATTCTCTTCTTGCATATTCCTTCATCTACCTTAGTCTACTAAGTACCCACCTACAGAGTGCATATTTTCCATGTGCCGAGTAAGCAGACCTCTTAGGCAGTGATTTTCTCACTCAGCACTTCCTCCTCAAATTCTTTCAGTGTCAGGCTCCCACCCACTTCAGTGACTGAAGATATCTATCATCCTGCTATTCAAATCAATGTGAGTAGATATATACCCTTTTCCCTTGTTTCCTCACATTTTGGTCTTAACTGGCTGTGGCAGGAGAATAAAGACAAGCAAGTAGCACTGGGATCCTTGCCCTTCAAACTGAGCTCAGCCGCCTCAGTAATGAACTTGTGTGTGCATCTTCTGCCCAGTGAAACACCTGATCAACTCTTTTGGAGGCAAATGACATCCCTGTATGTTGTATGATTTTTATTTCTGTTTGAAAATATATGAGCCATTAGTGGGCTCATAAAAAAAAAATAAATCAAAAAATCTGGGTTTCTCAGATGGGGTAGACATTCTTAATTCAATCTGATCATATTATGGTGCAAAGAAAGCTAAGGCCCCTTAAGCTGCTTCCATTACAGAGACTGTAATGATTATTGCCAGAAGAGCCAATTGTGTAAACTGGTATGGAAATGGTATGAAATTGGTCCTGCAGAAAGCTTGGCTTGTTCTAGTGCAAAGTAGTTTCTAGTTCACATTAAATGAGACTTGTGTAAGCCCCTGTTGCACAATTTTCCCTTAGCGCTTTCTAGGCTGCCTACCAGCATAATAAAGACTCACCATTTTTGTAAGCCCAGAGTTGAAATTCTCATTAGATATCAAATGACAATTCTCCAGGATCCCCTTTTATCTATGTTTAGCCAGTCTGATGGATGAGAGTAGCTTCAGTCTGTCCTATGTGATGTATCATCACAGTGCATGAATTTGACTTTGCTTTTCTGTTACAGACCATACTTTTATCTTGTTTGCACTTATTTTAAATTCTAGATGTCCCACTTACTTACTTGCTTGTAATTTATACTTGTATACACATTAGGGGAATCCAAACTGCTAATTTTTGTGCTTTACTTCTTTGGCCCACCACAGTGTACTGATGATGGTATTGGATGTTGGGAAACTATCAGTTTTGCCATTTCAGGCTTTGTATGGAAATAAGCACAACTATCAAAGCCACTTCTTATGCCAGTGTTATTTTTATTTCTACTATTATGCATCAGTTGCTACTCTTGTGGAACCATTTAAGCAAAGGCCATGCATTTCATATGATAACTGCAATGCCCTAGGCACAAAATGGCAGAGTTAAGGATACTTTGATGTTTCCTTAACATTACTTCAGCATATTCAGACCCCAAGCATTATTTTCTAATCGAAAGCAACACTGCAGAACATAAGAGTGTTTGCACTTTCCGTCAATGCACAAACTGAGAACATTCAAGTCATATTCTCAAACAGAAATACATTAGTGAGAAATAGGAATTTATTGCCTTACTGTCCTGTGAACTCATTAGAAGCTGATAAAGTATTTTTCAGTCATCCACAGAACTGATTTTCTGGATCCTAGAATATGAAATAAATCTAATGATGACACATTAATAAAGTATGTTAAAGGTGTTCATTTGAGGCCGGAGATTGGAAGCAACATATAACATGTTTCAACAGTAAAGCCCCAACACCTGGATGTTAACCTCTTCAATGCCCTATGGACATATGGCTCCGGTCCAGAAAAGCAGCACCTGTAGTTCTTAGTGAAAGCCTGCCACACATCCTCGTAGTGCATATAAGTTAAATATGACACATTTAGAAAGTAAGAAAGTACACTGACTCCAAACACACAGAGGTTATTGGTGCTGCAAGATTCAGTCAGCCAGTGAAGAGTATAAAATTTGATCACTTGCAGATTGCTAGATTAGAGAACAGGGTTCAGATTCAGCCTGTTCATGTCCTTTGCTATTCACTGTTCACAAATAACTATGTGAGCAAAGCTATGTTCCTACAAACATCGACAAATGGCAGTTTTAAGCAGTTGCCAGATTAATATAATCAGAAAACAAAACCTGTTTTCTGATAAAATGGGAGAAAGCAGTAGCTAATAAAGAACAGATCATCAATATGGGAACAGATATTACACCATGTGACTGGTCACAACACTCAGCTAGCAAATTCTTACTACTGCATGATCAACTAAGTGCTTCTGCTTTGGATTTTCCATTACTTAACTCAGCTACATGCAGATGAGTAAGAATGAAGCCGTCTTTCTTGTGCTGTCCCTCAGGAAAGGAATCCTGCGAAACTCTCCAGAACTAGACCAGGATTCAGCAACTGGAATGCTGTATTCTCTTGCAGAAAAATAAAATGTCCAAGTGAGTCTGAATTACTTGGACAGATTTTATTTTAATTACATAGATGTCATGCCACAAACATATAATGGTTCTGGGGTTTGAAAATATGGAGGTGCAAGATGGGAGATTTATTAGGCAACAATTTTTTTCTGTCTTGGTCAGAGCTAGAGGGAAACCAAATTGAGAAAATTAATATGCAACTAAAAATATCACATAAAATGTAAAGAAAAAAAATTACTGCTTTTTTTTCTGTGCCAAAATCATAAAGTAATTACACAAATGCTTAGTGAATTTCACTGTCCCGCTGCTTTACAGAAAACAGTGTGACAATTGACCGACAATTACCATCTTTAAATCTATTTAATTCTGAATAAAATATGTCATCCATAGGATTATATGTTTTCAGTCTCTTATAGATCAGTGTTTTCTTCTATTTCAGACGGACATTGCTGCACCTTTAAGTACAAAATACATATATATATATATTAATATTCTTTAAAAAATGCAAAGCCTTGTTTGCAATCAATGCATATTCCCCTTTTGTGTAAGAATAACAGATGTTGATAGAAATAGCCATTGGGTTTGTAAAGAACCCATTTCATGTGTCAGAATAGTTGTGCCTCTTCTAGATGAAATGTCAAAAGCAGGCAGATATCTCAATGTGAAATGACCTTAAGAAAAACCCGACCTCGCCAAAGATGACCTTTTTTCCAGCAAGAAACATTAAAATTACAACCATATTGATGCTTCAGCTTTAAAAAAAATATGTATTTCTTTTTTAGTCTTTTTCAGTCTTGGCATCCTATGTATTTTAAATAAAGATGTACGGTAGTCCACTTTACACTGTTTCTGCTGAGCTGATTTATGGTCACGGGTTTGTTTTATAAATGTATTCATACATAGGGACATGCATAACAATATTTTCATAAATATAGATATACATACAGACACATACATAAATGCAATTACATACATTCATGAAGGATCAAACAAAATTATCCTAATTTCTCAATGGGCTTAACATTTTTTTGTGTCCATATTGCATTAGTAGAATGTATTACTGTAACTGAATTAAATTTTTTCACAATATCTTCCTTTTCTGAATTTTTAACGAATCCCCATGGCCTCGCTTTCTTCAAGGAAAATGTATGTCTTATCAAAGTGTTAATCAAACTGAAGTGTTCAAGGTTCTTATAAAGTAGCATTGGAGAAGTATTCACATGTAATAGGGTATGTGTGTGCATGTGCCATGGCTGATTAGTGCACTGCAGTTTTGCCTTTAAACTAGGAAAATTGAAAAAACAAACCCAAAAAGATTCTTTGCTAAAGCCTGGAGATGTAAAATTTGTCTTTTTTATGAGTGACGCAGATTCTCAGTCTCAACTTTTGTTCTAAAGTTCACAGTGATTTGAAATTAAAGGCTGAAGTTCCTGTACACTGGAGATCTTCAGGAAGGCACCAGATGTTCTGAAAGTTTTTGTTTGTGTACAGGGTGATTAATGAAGTACAAGGGGGGTTTGGAGGTCAACAGTGTTAAAAGTTTATCCATACTCTGCCCATATAAACCAAATCTTTCTTAAAGCCCCTCCTTAGCTGATCCCCTCTTTCTCCATTTCCCTCTTTCCCTACCCACAATCCACACACTTTCCTTCTGAATACTGTTCCTGCCTCTCTGGAAGACACTCTGTTGACTGAAGCATTGGGGAGTACCCAACATATCGTCTCAAAAACTATTCTGGGAAAGTACAAACATAGTCTTGGGAGATGTTCTGTGACATGGTTACAGAATAATATTTTTGTCCCTTTTTCCCTCCTTTTGCTGTCATCTCATAGAGGAGAAAAGCTGCTTCAGATCCTCTTTATTTAGATGATGCTTCACACAGTTATTCTATTTTTTCTCTGATCTCCAGCCCATTTTTAATAAACCATTTCTTCTGCAACCTCATCTGGTGCAAGTTGTCTCTGACCATGGTAGAGAGATTGAGAACTAGATTATTTTTAAGGTCCCTTCCAACCCAAACCATTCTATGAATCTACAAATCTGTGTAAGCTTTAAATCAATTTGCTAAAATGCCTACAAATTAAACTTTATCTTCTCAGATTTGGTTCTGAACAAGAACTGCTGCCCACAGATATTTATCCTGCTATGTTTACTTTGGAGTCTCAGTTAGTTGCCATTGTATCTCGTACTGCATGAGATACACATTGAGAACTTGAATCTGTCAATTTAATGCAAAGGAGCATGCTTTTGTAGCTTCCATTTCTCTCAGTCACACGACACAGAAATGTTAAGTTTCAGTGCAATGGATAACCTGCCTGCTCCCACAACAAAGAAGTGAGGGGAAGACTAACACACAAAACTCACGGTTGATATAAAGAGATAAGAGCTTAATATAATATGAGATATCATAATCACAATTCATAATTACCTTAGTTAATAATCTAATTGACCTAATAATACAATTCATAACTATCTTCACCTATTTGCAGAAGCACAGTGAGATACACAGGGGGCAAAGAAACAGCATAAAAAAGAAAACCCAAAGCAGCAGCTACCCAACTCCCACTTGTTCCATTGCTGTGCCTCCAGACAGCTGCCCACACCCAAGTATCCAGATCTCAGAAGCAGCAACCAGAAAAGGAAGCCTCCCATGTTGCAATTTGAACTTCAAGCCCCATAATACTTTGGTCTAGTTAGCACTTTCACTTTCTGAAGCTGGCATGACTGCTACATGGTATGTATAACAGTAGCAGGTTCAATTCAATCCCTGACAAGAAAATATACTTTATTGTTTTGTATGTGAATATTTTTTTAAAAAAAGCTATTGTACCAAAGTGTATATTTTATTATTCTTTGCTATTTACTTCTTGCATAAAAACACATTCATATAACGTGTATGTTCCATGTATTTTGGAACATACAATTAAGACTTTTCATAGCACACAATTGATTCAATATATCAGAGCAGAATTTGTTCCAAAATGTTTATTACTGGAAGAGTTTGGACTTCTTAGTGAATAATCTGACTGAGAATACATTAGAGCAAAAGGACCTGCTCTCTGATTGGGGTAGAACAAGTAAAATATGAGTAGCCAAAGCAAATCCGCCTGGAGTGGAGGATGGAGATTGGAGATAGCCAGGGCAAGAAATCTGAGGCTATTCCAGCATCTTTGGAGAATATATTGTTTTGTTTTCTGTCTAGTTTCATCTCTCTGATTTGATAATAGGCCATTTTATTAAAAAAAAAAAAAAAAAAAAAAAAAAGTAGACTTCAAGGGGATCACAAGAGGACAACGAGACATTTCAGTTGCAAACTTTAATATGGCACGATCACAGGGTACAAGCACATACATCTTTGTGTCTTTACTCACCAGATCCTCATTACTTTTATCTGACTGCTTCCTTACTACTCTTACCACTACTGCATAAGTGATGTCTTGATCTGGTTAGGTAGTTCAGGAAGCATTTCTGCTTTTAAAGGATGCCTTTTTAGCCTAAATAAAGCCCTGTACTTCTCTGCTTAACCATAGTTTTATTCTCACCATTTTACTTTGTTTTTGTTCTCAATGATACACAAACCATCTGTGCCTCTAACACAATGTTCTTGAATAGCCTCCAGGCTGTTTATGTGGTTTTAAAGATTTTTACTTTGCCCTTCAGCCTGCTGTTATCCACTTTCCTCATAGTTTTAAAATCTGCCCTTTTAAAAGTTTGTTGCTTTGTTACTCCTGGAGGAATTTTGGGGTTTGTATGGTAAGGCTTTAGTAGCGTGGGGCTACAGAGATGGTTTCTGTGAGAAGATCCTAAAAGTTTCCCCTATGTCTAATAGAGCTGGTGCCAATTGACTCCAAGAAAGACTCACCACTGGCAAGGCTTGAGCCCATCAGTGATGGCGGTAGCATCTCTGTGATAACTTATTTAAGGGGTAAAAGAACCTCTGCAAAACAGCAATTGCAGCTAAAGAGAGGAGTGTATGCATGTGAAACAACACTGAAGACATCAAGACCTATGAAGAAGGAGAAGAAGAAGATGATCCAGGTGCCAGAGTGGACATCTCCCTGCAGTCCATGGACAATATGAGTTGTCTTATTGAGGAAGAAAAAGTGGCAGAGACAACACGTAATTGATGGACTGCAACCCCTGCTACCCATTACCCCACTCCACTATGGGGGAGGAGGTAGAGATGTCAGAGGAAAGGATAAGCCTGGGAAGAAGGCAGGGGTACAAGAAAAGTGTGGGGATTTTTAAAAAGATTTGGGTTTATTTCTTATTCTCCAACTCTGATTTGATTAGTAACAAATTAAACTAGTTTCTGTATGTTGATTCTGTTTTGTCTTATCTCAAGCAAGAGCCATGCATAATATTTTCTTTCACCTGTTGAGTTGAAGAAAGGAGTGATAGAGTGGCTTTGGTGGTCACCCATAATCCAGATCAGAATCACCACAACTTGCCTTCCATTATGATACAAAAGCTAACTGTCCTTTGGTTGCTGTTACTCAGTGTAGCCTGATTGAGTAGAACTAGAAAACCCATGAACTTGAGATACTTAAATTAAATCCATGTTTAGGACTGAATTCAGTTTTATGAAGATTGTGTCTAAATTTCCAACTGAAAAATTAAAATAAAATACCCAGTTGCCAGAAGTAATAAACTTTTGCCTTTCTATCAACCCTGCTATCTCAACAATGTGGCTAGACTAAAGGAGAAAAATCTGTTCAGTGTTTACAGAATTTAACTCAGAACTTAGAAGGTTTAGCTCAATTTTTTTTATCCTGCCAGAGTGACTTTGAACAAGCAATCACTTTGTGGTTGTATATCAACACAATACCACTTATCTGAATTATGTGACTCCTGGAATGAACCCCAAAATGTGCTCCCCAGATTTCACTCCTCCTTGTCACATGTCTGCCATGGGTAGCCTCAGTTTACCCCATCTCAGTTTGTCTATGAAATCCATCTGCCTTGTCCATAAGCAACATTTGCGTCTTACTGTGAAGGGGCATGGGAAACATTGTAAGCATGACTCTGTCGTCTGCTCATCCTCAGCCCCACAACCACGTGGCAAGAATAAGTACTACAGCTGGACTTTGTCAGATCAGACTAAAATTAAGGTGGTACACAGGAAAGTGTGTATTCAAATATAGGGTTTCCCTGCCCTTTTTCCTTAGAAGAGCAATCTGGGTTTAACCCAGGACTGACTTTGAGAATTGTAGAGGTGAGGTGGCCACGGAGGCTGCTCACTGCAGGAGAGCACAAACACAGTCCCTGGCATGGTCTGAGGACAGTGGAAGTGTCCAGGAAGTGTTCACTTTCTCTGAAAACAGAAGTAATAAAGTCATGTTAACAGAGAGCTCACCTTATTTGTTGAGATCATGTAAGAAGCCCCTCAATTTTATTTTTCAGGGTACACTACATGAATACACATGGTATTGCTTCACTAAATCATGTTGTAATGTGCTACAAGCAGCTGAACGTTCCAGTAATTAACCCCTCCCTTTCTTATTGTGTCCAAGTTTTGAAACTTGTAATAGCAGGTTTTGTAATTTTATCCCTAATTTCTGGGGATATCTTATGGTCTTTCTTTTTTCTCTCTGGGAGACTGAGTTAGGACATGCTGATGCTTCTAATTATTACTCTGCTAAGCACAGGAATGAATTGACTAAGATAGAAGATTTAAGTAGGAGCACTGCCCTGCAAACCCCACTCGCTCAGATCTCCTGAAAATTTCAGTAAGTAGTTATAAGTAGAAGGAAGCTGATTTGTAAGTCCTCTGAGGACCCTCCAGACAGACACAAGGAGGAGGTACAGGTGTGCAGAGCTGACTAACTCCAGAATGTGTAGAAAACTGACCACTATTGTATGATAAAGCATGAGGCATATGTGTCCTCAGGTTCATGTCCTGTGCCTGGGATAAGACATCAAGCAACTCTTTGTAACATCTAAATTTATTTAAACAGAAGACAGAAAATAGGTCTAGGAAGGGAGAGGTGAGGTGTCTTGAGGACGTTTAGTTTCACTGTATAAGAATGCTGACAGAGGCACTCAGCCTCTGCTTTAGTCCTGGGAGAAAGCACATTTGGATGCACTTCACCCATTTTTAGCTATAAATCAGTATCAATCCACTGCAGTCAATCTGTTTGTCATTTTCACTTGCTTTTGGTAGTTACCAGGGAAATTGGCTCAGTTTTCTTCTGAAAGTTCTTTATATGAAACTTCCTATAAGTGTGTGTGTTTTTCAGAGAAGCAGCAATTTGGCATGAAATATATAGAGGGAAAATGGGAAGGGAGCGGAAAGATTAAAAAAATGTAGAAAAAAAAAAGGAAGAAAATAAATAAACCAGAGGAGACTGTATAAGGCAAATCTAAAAGGTGTGTCCCAGAATCTTTTGGCCTCACTATGACTGAGGCCACAACAAAGATATCTGTACATTCGTTTTGGCTTGATATGCAAGAGAAAAATCCCATCCACTTCCAAGCAGCTGCTGTGATGATGTCCAGAATTTACTGAAAGAAGGCAATCAGGGATGGAGTGAATGTTAGCCAGAAGAGAAAGATGGGATAGAAAACAGAGAAAGAAAGGAAGAGTATCTATATCCCGTTAACTAAAAAGGGAAAATAAGAATAAAAAAAATAAAAAGAAAAGAAGAAAATACAATTCAGTATCATCACCCATCTCAAATCTATAGACATAGGTACCTGCACTCTCACATTAAGCCTCTCTGTGTTTGTACATGCATAGTTTTTTTACTTGTCTCTTGTAATGGTGCTCTAGGCTGAGAGAAGACAGTAAAACTGTGGTTAAATAGCTGGTTGCCAGTGATTTCCAGCAATTTCCCTGTTAGATTTTATGCCAACTATTCTGACTAGATCAAAGGATCAGAAATCTAACATGTAAAGAGGACATTGCACCTGAGAACTGAAGAAGCAAATGCTTAAAAGTATGTGGGAGAAAATGAAGGGCAAAGGAGGAACAAAATGGTAGTTGTGGTGTCAAGAGCAGGTAAAAAGAGTATCTGTCCTCATTTTTTAAAAGAAGACAATCATTCAAGGATTGAACAGTGAGTTTCAGGTGCTTTTCTATGCAGTATTATGGAGAAATCAAGCAATGCCTTGCTCTTAAAAAAAAAAAAATCCCCTAAAAAGGACAGAGTTGTTGCATTGCAACCCTCCATAGAAGGTAGCACCTTGCATCGTTTCTGGCAGTTTCTCTTCCAGGGTAGGACTTACTCTATATCTGCATAAGTAAACCAAGCTTGAAATATAAAAACATTTGTATTCCACATGACTCTTCTGCCTATACTGCACGATGAAGCCATGTTAAGAATCTCTGGATATCTGTGGCTCCTGGCACAATGAGTCCTTGGTGTCAGAAGGAGCCATTGATGTTGAAAGAAGAAGAAATAGTATTGTCACATGCTGGAGGAAGAATTGAGAAAACAACTGAAAAGGCAAGAGAAAAAAACTCTAAACATAGCAAATACATACTTAAAGCACCATCACATTATTTCTATTACATCAAGCCTTTCTCCTGCAGTTTTATATATTAATGCTTCCTTAGGTTGGGATTTTTAATCTGTTCCGCTCCATTGCACAGTTATATCCACCCTGAACTCTTGAGAGTATTTCTGGTTGCCTTAATGTCTAGCGTAATTCTCTATTTCCTTGAGACATAGCCAAACTTCTCTAGACTGTAGCAAAGGATCATTTCATCCAATTGATTTATATTTTCCCACCTTGACTTTGTAGTCAGTTATATTAGACCTCTTTGGCCAAGCTCTCTTATTTTCAGTTTTAAGGTGCTGGTGTTAATGCAAAGACATTTTTATATTTTTATTTTACAGCTAATAGTGAAGTCGTTATTAGCACCTTTTAAGTGAAACTCTGAGGACCTCTGTTCTCCACTTTGAGGATTGGGTGCTAATGATGTGACCTTGGGTAAATTATTTAACCTCTCTGGATTCTAGACTGGATTTTTATATTGCCAGAGTAACTCAGAAGGGACTCCAGTGAAATGTGTGTAATTTAACCAGCAAAAAAAAAAAATTTAAATGGGAGAGAGATGCTTCCCTCTACTTCATTTTTCATGCCTGAAGTAATGTCATCATTGTTTCCTTCCATGTTTAATCTGTTTATAAAACATTGAAATCCTCCTGTGAAAAGTACTCTGTTGACACAGATTACTATATAGGTTATTGTTTCAGGAAAGCCATTTCCCTGCCCCTTATGCATGTCTGATAATAATGCCCTGGAAAACCAGGACAATTCAAAACAGTGCCCTGATACCATCTTACTGCCTGACAGTTTCCATAGGAATGACACTCAGATTTCAGAACAGCAATACAATAAATACATTGAACTTTTTGATAATTCATCATTGTGTATTACTGGATCATATGAGATTCATGCTAGGATGGACCAAATTCATGTTCTCTTATTCCCCCCTTGTACACTAGTAGCCAATCTTCAACCCTTTCAAAGAAATGAAAAATAAATAAAATTACATTGCATCTACTAGCTGCATGCCATGAAGGACTGAAAATGCCTTTAAATTGCATATAAGCAGAGAATTAAGTGTTCTGTTTGGTAGGGCTTTGAAAATAACAACAAAAGTGATTGTGTGTCTTGCTTAATTCTAAGCCTTTTTTGGGGGAGGGGGACACAGTATTTCCTTCATCTCACCTGATCTGTTCAGTGACAGTCACATATATAAAACTTCAGGGTGGGCTTAAATTTGCTTAATGGAGGGAGAAAAGATACTCTCACTTTTTTTTCAGGGATAATGTGGAAAAAAATTATTGAGATTGGCACTTGAACTTTTATTTTCTAGAAGAGTAGTAAATTTTTCAGTTGTACTAAAATAAAGAAGGAGGGAGTAAGGAGACAGGGTGGATGAAACTTAGAATACTTAATTTATTTTTTTTTTAATCTCAAATGAAGCCACTAAAAGACCCTTTAGCTGTGAAATCATGGAAGTGAATGCTTGGGACATGGGATGGGTTGGGCAGTTTGTTGTTGTGTTTGTTTGTTTGTAGTTTGTTGTTTGCTTCTTCTTCCTCTTTTTCTTTCTTTCTTTTTTCTTTTCTTTTTCTTTTTTTTTAAAGATGCCTAAATTATATCCAAGGAAAGCCAAGCTACCTTTTCTTTTCCTTTTTTTT
>VWZI01000760.1:21169-77195 GCA_013396835.1 Psilopogon haemacephalus
TTTTTTTTTAATGTGAACAGCAGCCTTTCAAATTTATTCAGACTAATGAGCTAGTCTAAATTTTGAGAATGCTAATTCACAGAAGTCGTTTCTGTGGTGGGAGAAACACAACAAGGTTGTCACAGCCTGTGAACAAAGTGAATTGGTTATATGACTGACAGTAAAGATTTCTTTTAACATCAGTAAAAGGAGGTTGAAGTGACAGGTAAGAGGACAGATGCAGAATTCTGCAGCACTCTGAGTTTGTGTACTATCACTAAGGGACAAGTTGACTTGATACCAACTTAATAGGCTCAGCAGGGGCAAACGGCAAAGGGATGGAGACTGTAAATGAGTGTAATAGGGCATCTATACTGTATCAACACAAGCATAAAAACTATCTAGCTGGTTTTGAATGAGGAAATTAATCACATTACCTTTAAAGTCAAGCTTGTCTTTTAATCTAGGAACTGCTTGGTATCCAATATTTCACAGGAAACATGCACATAATTTTAGTCACTTTTGCTCATCTTAGAAATGAATTTAACATCATCACAAGGCAGCTTAAATTCCACATCATCTCTGAGGAAATGAAATACTGGAGCAAAACTATAAATGGGAATCTTAAAACCAAAGAGTTACATTATACAGCATATAACATGCTGTATAATCTGCTAGCAAGGATGTTTAGATATGAAAAGGTGAATCTTCTACCCTTTTCTTGTGCATGGCAGGTCCAGTCTAATGAGCTTCTATGACAGTGTTGGCTACTGTATTCAGTAGCAGATAAATTAAGAGAGGGGATGTCTTGCCATCAGAAATAATTCTACAGTGGGAAGAAATCCTGCTGTGCTGAAAGTTGACCTCTTGGACAAACACGCTGTAATAAAAAGTGCTATTTGCTACGAGCACATTGGGAGTTTTAAATCATCAAACTAAAGTACCCCAGGCTCTGACAGTAAAATTTTCATTCTAAGAAGGGCTCAGCTTCAAAACACAATAAATTATAAATGACTAGGACATATAAAACATTTAAAGATATACAGAAATTCACTGTATTTGTGTTCAGTAGACGAGTTCAGCTCTTGAAGTACTTTTTTATGTCAATCTTTCCTATTCAGATGAAGGAGGGGGAAGGCTTTCTCAAAATAAGTAGAAGCAAAATGAACTGTCCATTTTCTACCAAGTGTCTGAATTTAATTGCTGCATGAGGGTTTATTTTGTATGGTGTGCAACTATATGTGGAAACTGTGGATGATAAGCACCTATATGAGAAGATTTTGTTCATTGTAATATAAAGTGAAGGATGTGCAGAATTCTTGAGGAAAATATTGTAATAAAAAGAAATACATTTCAGTGGTGAACAGGGTTTGGGGTGTTACCAGATGGAACATGCAGAAGGAAATGATTCTCCAGTAGCTGTCACATGAACCCAGTGACCTCTTAGTGAGCACATCAGACTACTGGACTCATTAAACTGTCAAACAACCAGTGTCCCCACAACAGATAAAAAAAAAAATAAAATCCATATACTTTATGCTGCTTCCACCACACACACACAAAAATAAAATTCTGGTTATCTGATATAGCAGCTTTGGGGAAATCTTTCCTGTTATTCCCTAGCAGCAGCAGGTACCAGACCTCCCATAATGCTGGCATTGGCAGAAATAATAGATGATGAAAAGCTTTGAATTTCCAGTGAAATTCAAAGAAAATTTTTAAAGTGAGTAAATAAGATTCAAATCAGGCAAGGGTGAGAAATAAAGTAAATGTAGGAAAGGAAAAACTCTTTGTTTGGAGCCAGTTCTCCACATATTGGAAAACTTTCCTAGAGAAAAATCAACAACATTTGGAGAATAGACTCTTCTAGATCACAGATGAGCTCATGACTTGATTGTAAATCAAGGGCGAGGTCCCACTCTACTACAAGTTCATGCATGGCCTGTCTACATAAGCAAAGACTGAAGAAACTTCTAGCTATCTCATGTCAAGTGAGCCAGAGACAGCTAGGAGCATGGTGTGTTTTCTGTGCAGGATACACTTGCTGTTCTAGTCCCAGATGGAAATATACCCAAACAAAAAATTGTCAAATATTCTTTACTCCTCTCTGCTGGAAGCAGGGAAATAGAGTAATATAGCTTAGCTTGTATATGTAAAGTTAGTGTCCAGAATCCAAACTGTTAGTAATATACCAGAAAAGTACCAAAAAGTAAAAACACAGGAAAAAACATTCATAGAGTAAGCTCTTTCATAGTAAGCAATGACATTTCCCTCTTGAGTGTACTGCACCCCATACGATTATCCTCAGCTTTGATCATATAGGAACCAGTCCAATAGACACTAACACATAACCATTGTCTAGTCTTCTTAAGCCCATCAGCTACCACCCAGAGTTAATTTATGTTAGCCTGAAATGTAATTTATAGCTAGGATTTTAAAAGGAGCCTGTGAGTGTGAGGGTGTGTCTACATCTTTTGTGTTAGGAATGAAACCTTTAAGATAGTGTTTCTATTTTTCCACGCAGACAAGCCACCAGGTTCTCACAAGCTGCTGAGTTTCAGTTCCCTTATTTTTTTTTTTTTAGAATTTTGGGGTTATGTTTAATCTACTGTACATATTATAATTATATCTACTGTCTTCTCTATTAAGTGCCGTTAAGATATGGCCAGTTCTCTTGTGCTCGTCTTTTTGGGTTTGTGATATAAGCTCAGGTAAATTTCCATGGATAGACCTCCATCACCTTACACTAAGAACATCTACATCCATTTCCTCAAGGAAGACTGATTTTTATGAGGAAAGTATGCCTAGCTGCCCCCATGAAGTCAAATACATCCTTGGCTGTTGCTTCGCCTCTTCTTCTCACTCTTATACACATAGGACTTGTCACCTCACTTTTCTTCTGTGCATGAGGAGTTTAAATGAAAACAGAGTAAAACTATATTCAACAACTTTGGAAATACCACCCTTATTTTTTTTATGAGAAAGAAGTCTAACTACAGTGTCGAAGTATGCAGACAGATTCATTCATGTGTGCGTAACCTCTTGCCAAACCAGCATTCCAGGGCAGGTATTCAGTTAATCACAGTTTGCATAGGGACTTCATCCAAACCCTCAGGTAGCTTTGTTATTTTTTTGTGTTTTATTTGCTATAATTCAGTATCATCCACTTGTGGTCTCCAGAATCTACCATAATCACACTGGGAGGCACGATAAGGAAACAAGCTATTTACTCGAACCATTTTGTTCCCCTTTCATTCTCCCCCATGAAATGTAATATTTTGCCCAATCTATATGAGGCAGAAGACATCATAAATAGAGGGGAAGACATAGCATTGCCAAGAGACTGAGTTAAAAAATCAATATTTATGATGCCATAAATGATTTTTTCTCTACCTCTCCTTTTTTCGTTTTGTTTGTTGGTTTTTTGTTTAGTTTGGTTTGGTTTAGTTGGTTTTTTTGTTTTTTTTTTTGGCAGGGTGGGCAAGGATAAAGAAGTTATGAAGAGGGATTTCTGCACCTGAAACACATACATTAGAATAAATTATTAAAAAATGTTAATGGTTAGCAGTATTTCAGTTAAGTGTTTAATCTTTTTTTTTCTGGACACCACAAATAACAGTATGTTCTGAAGGTGAAGCAGGAGATAGGACAGGGCACGAGGGATTTTACTGATCATGTAGCTTGTACCTCAATAAATGGTAAGGATGCAAAACTATCAAAAATTTTAGAAAAGAAATAAAGTGTTCTTTAAAGACTACTTTACACACACACACACACACACACACACACACGCTCAGAGAGAGAGAGAGAAAAAAAAAATTAAGCCTGAAATCCACTCCACTCACATTAAACCCAGATGTTTGGACTTTGTGCAAGAAGAGTGCAGAGCAGCTGCAGAGAGGAAATCCAATCTAAACCTGCAGTCATGCTGAATGTGGCGCCTTTGTGTAGCTCCAATGCAATTCCCTTCATAACAGAGGGGTAGAAGCAGGCTGTCCTTGTAGCCTTTGACAGGCATTTATCCTCTTCTCCATTGGAACTGGACCCTTTTACTGTATCTGCTGGCACTGAATGGGCTTCATATAGGGTATGTTAGTCCGAACTTGTTTCTTTCACCAAAATGTATTTCCCACATATGCATTTAGAGTCAAACTTCATAAAAAAAGAAGGAAAAGATTTTTCCATAATAATTTCTCAGAAAGCAGATTGTTTACAAAATGTAATGAAGTATTTATCCAGTCTTGATTTCGCATCTGAATTCTGAAGCAACGTTAAAAACAAATCTTGAATCTCTTTTGAAAAGTTCAGCATCTCTGGTATAACATGTTCCAGACTGACTGAAAAGGATGGGGATATTTGTATACATAGATATAGGTGATATTGATATACAGCTGTAGATACACACACACATATTGCATTGTTTACATAATTTGTTTCTCAGCTGAATCTCTTAAGGATCCAGATACAATGCAATAACTCCCTTATTCAGAATTCTGTACACAATTTCCTACAAGAACTTCAACTGTTTTAATTTTATTCCTGGAAATTTATTCCTGGAAAAGCATTTAGAAAGCTGTTACTCTTTCTTAGAAGAAGAGCCCACAATATGAATATGAATACCAGATTACCTATTAAGGCTAATGTAATGTGTTAATAATATATCAAGTTCACAATGCTGGTTGCTTTTAATAACACAGCAATACATTGAAATTCATGTTACCTGGCAGAAATTGTGTCCACAGTCTCATATAATATATTTAGAAGCCAGTTTCAGACTGTGTTGTCTGAATTCAAGTTTCAGGAGAAGAAAAATAAGCTTTATACTTACATAGTATCTTACATCTGAGGATCTTAAAAGTACTTTAATTTTGCATAGTATTAACATAATACAATAGTCTTTTCATATTCTCCTTTGTTTGTATTTGACTTCTTCCTTGCCTTTTGTCTTCTCTCTCTTATCCATTGCCTATATACAATTATTCCTGCTTCTTTTATCTATACCTGTATAGATTATTTCCTTTTGATATGTCCATGCTGCACACATTTTTTGTATCTAGACTGAGTTCCTGCCTTCAGATTTATATCAACTAAAGAAAAACAAATTCTAGAATTAAAAGAAAAGCACACAAAAAACTCAGCAACACTGTATTATATCTTAGATGTTCTTTGTAGTTTGAAACATCCAACCTCATTACAGAACAATGGCTGAGATTGTTGGTAATTGTGGCTTAGAAGAAAAATTTCAACTTTCTTGACACAGAAAGCTCTCTCATGGCTTTTTTTTTTCCCCAGTCTAAGCAGCATTTGTTATAAATGGGAAGTTCTGTGAACTGATTAGAGAGCAGAACCAACATCAGTCCGATTCCTCCACTAGGCAGGGTGTGACCACTTGGGTTGCCATAAACTGAAGCCAGGATTTTCACTTAGAGAAGACCTTCCCTATCAGCAGGCACTGTCTGTGGTCAGAAATCGCTGTGGTCAGTGCATCCAGCTCTGAAGGCACACCAGAACTGCCTAGAAGCCAAATGAATCTGAAATGGCAAGCTGGTCATCTTCATTATAGAAGTCCTAGGCAGTTTGGCTAGAAAAGTAACTGTTATTCTCAGTTTGTTATTTTATGAAGATCCCCCTGTTGATTATATAGGAATCTGAATAATGAATTTGTGGATCAGGTGAGTGACTCTAGCTAATTAAATACATGTGTACACAAGAGGTAGTTTTAAAATAAAAGCTGTGTAAGAAATAGTTGACAGTTACAGAAGAAAAAAAAAAAAAAAAAAAAAAAAAATAATCACCTCTGAAAGACTCAAATATTGGCCTAATTTCTCCTTTTTCTCCAAAATCTTTTCTTTAGAGTAAGATTACATTGGAATAGCCTTGTTAACCACATATGCTAAATAATCCTTTAAAAACTTTTACATTCAGTGCAACTTTTGTAGTATTAGCTTCTGCTGTCTAATCAAAAATATTTATTGTCAGTTTTCTGTTCTGTCTCCTCAATAACTTTGAACGTCTTTTTCTTATTTTCTTGTAAGAAATTATTGCTAACAAGTAATAGCTAGCAGCAAAACCAATTTGTTTGCTTTTGGGTGGTAGAAAGGGCACTGTGCTACACAACCAGTCACAGGTGTTGTGTTAATTCCTATGTAATGTTTAGGTCTTAATTAAAGATAAATAAATAAATTCAAACTGCAAAACAATAAAAGTCAACTACAAGCAAACAGAGCTAAATAAAATTTAAAAACATAAACAAATGAAACAAAACAGTAAAAATTATGAACTTGTGGAGCACAGAAAGTAATCAGGGAATCTGTTGCAATAATTTATCTCAAAATTAGAACCACTCTTTAAATGTTAAGGATGGGGATAATGGCAACGAGAATTTAGATCTGAATATGTGTGTTTAAACAACATATTAGTTTTTTTTTGGTGGGGTAGATCCAAACCCAAAAGAATTCTATTTTTCTCGTCCTGTTTTTCATATTGAAAAGATGATACCAGAAGAACCTATTGTCTTAAGGTTTTGGCCAAGATGACATGAATCAGATGATCTCACAAGACCTCTGACATCCAAAGCAGAAAGAAACCTCCCGCATTAGTTCGTACCACATGCCACTACTTAAGGGTAGAATCCTGATGAGGACAATATACAGCAATATTGAGCTGTTGAGCCAAAGAGAAAAATTCCAGAGGTAGTTTAGTCTCAAACTTAAAGTCTAAACCCAAATATGATCACAAGATGTGTTTGGTCCCCTCAGAGTAACACTCACATCTATCATCAATACACAACTGTCACATCTATTGTGGATGATATAATGGCTGGAAAATGAGCATCTGAAGAAAGAAAAAAGCAAAGCAAACATCTCATTACCACATGTCTAGTATATTTCCATATCCCAATATCTTTCACCTTCAAGTTATAAATGATGACATGAAGTATCCAGATCTTTATTGTGACAAGACATCTAGGGAAGGAAGAGGGCAAAAGAAAATAGTTTGACTGTAGATATATATATTGTGGTAGAGTTGTTTTTGAGCAACTTTGTCCATCTCAGAATGATATTATATCCAGCTTTCTGATCAGCAAAGGCTGAAAGAATTAACATGCCACTTAATTTGCACATGCACAATGTTGTGCATGCATTTACATATGGATTGTTTGAACCATGTGAATACTTACATGCCTATATTCATAACTAAGGTAGTTGACTAGCTGATAGTAAGTACAGTCACAGCTAGGTGGGTCTGTTATTTATAAAATGCTATAAAAGGTTTTCAGCACCATGTTGTCTGGACTAGAATGTCAATGGATACATACTGGCATAGAAGCATTAATTTCAGTGTCTATTTCATATCAGCTTTGACCCTGGACTTACATATTTATTATATACAATCATATTCCCTGATTTTCAATAAATAATACCTTATGATTGAGGCATGTTGTCAGTTTTGGAAAAGGATTTTCTCCAACATTTTGAAATTTTACTAATATGGGGAAATAGAATTTGAACACTTTTTAACAGATTTTAAAGTTATGAGTAGAGAGAGGATCTTAGACGAAAGTAGTATATCAAGCTCACGAGTGCAAGACAGATATTTATGACATGATTTGCTTCAGCCTTGTAGAATGAAATTGGGAGTAATAAAATGTGTGCAGAAGAGTGTGCAAACTGTTGCATCCTCTGAATTCATTGGAAATGACGTGAAAAAGTTGTTTGGATGCTTTATTGTGTGTGGATATCCTATTAAAAAAAATGCTAGTCTGGAAGCAAAAGCAGCCAGAGAAAAAGATGAGTGTGATGAGGCTGACACTCCAATTAAACTTGAAAACCTTTCTTTATGCTACACATTAAAAATCATGTTCAAACCAATAAACAGAATGAATAAACATAATATCATTGTATGCGTATTATGCATCTATAAAAGTAGAACACAAAGCTTGACTGTAGTTTTTCCATGGTATTTAGTTATTGTAAGACACAGCTTTGGGATAATATAATCTTTGGGTTAACACATGCTCTTAAATATGTCAGTGGAGTCTCTAATGTGCTCAATTCAGCCCTATTAGGAACACTTAATTCTCTTAAATATATTATAAAAGAAAAAGAGATTACAATGAAGAAAGGTCAATAAAGAACAAATAGACCTCTCCAGTAATTGAAGAAAAAACTTATTTGAGCTTCTGGGTGGTTTGATCCTATGTTGTTTCGTCCCCTTTTACTCCTGTGGTCTGTGCAGAGCTTATTTTCTGTGTCTTGGGAGTTGTTTGGTCCATTCTTCTTTTCTGTACCACCTAGTCAATCAGCATTGTTTCTCCAGAAGACAAAAGGGCAGTCTGAGGAACAGCTTGAGCTGAAACTCTTAGGGATGAATAAAAAAAAAAAGAAACACCCAACCAGACACAGACAAAATTACATGCAAATCCACGCTCCTTTGAATTACTTCAGATCGAACATGTGAGATACCTATCTGGGAAAGCCCATGGCTTAGCTGATTAATCCATTCAACAAACAAGGTACCTTTTTCCATCTTCACCTGAAAGACCAGGTTCCCCTGTCTGTAACTTAACTACTGGTACATTTTCTTGCTCCAGTGGCATAAAATCTCAGAGACCGATTCCTTTGTGTGGCTGGTTTGAGGCTAACTGGAATATTTTAATAAGAAAAAATAGATTAGAGACTGTGAAAAGAGAACAAACATGATGACTACTTCACTCATTGGTTTGCTGAGATGCATAAAAGCAAGGAGACAAACACAGATAAGAGGGTCTGCCTGTCAGAGTTTGTCAGTGTCTGTGTCTGTATCAGTGTCTGTGTCCATGGTTTCTAGCTGGATCTGTGTAATCCAACTAACCAATTCTGCTTCTAACTCTGCCTTGCCAATCCTTGCAATTCATCGTGCATCTAAGTCAGATTCTGGGATAAGAGTAGGGGGCAGAGAGAAGGTGGAAGATTGGTTGTTGGGAGCCCCTCCTCGGGACTCTGATTTCTGGCAGGGGTATTGTGTTTCTGTATTACTTTTAAATTGTATATTTCTGTACATAGCTGTAAATATTTGTAATATATTGTAAATAACTGCTCACATACTGTGCTAAGCTGTGAATGTAAAGCTTCATTCCTTAATTTGCAGCTGGCTGAGTCTAAAATGGGTGAATTCATTGGGTGGGGGGAGGAGGAGGAAATGGGGGGTTGCGGTGGTGGTAGGTAACTCCTGAACCATCACGTTGGCACAAGGCAATTTTTTCAGCTAGCCTAAGTCAGGGCACCAGAAGGAGCACTTTAGACTTTTTTTCCTAGCTAAACATATCTTGGATGTAGCAAGATGGGAACAACATCTTCATTCTCCCTGTTCCACACTGCTGCCTTGAATTTCCAAACACCACGAGTTTGAGAAGGGAGGCAGAATATATTATATAAGTAGGTATGATGGCTTTTTGTCATCATGGCCTTTTTGACCCACCAGAAAGAAAAAGAAATATATATACACAACCCTGGATAGATGGGGAATACATTAAACTGGGGTACCAGAAAGGCTATGTAAATGAGATAATTTGTACATAGTTAAATGGCTCATGCAATCATTTTTTGCATCTCCTCACATAATAGAGTCAGAAATTATTTTTCTCTTCACTGAAAAATATTAGTAAACTGACTCTTAAAATTGTTTACAGTTTTTCTTTGAAATGCTTCATTCGCTGTAAAAACTACCTTTAGATTTTAATAGAAGTGGGAAATTTTAAACAAAAATCAATCTTACAAAAAATTAATTACCATTCATTGGAAATCCATTATCTGAGAAAAAAAAAAAAAAAAAAAGAACCTAGTTGACAATCTCTTGAGTATCTGCACTCTTCAGCCATTGTATGACTATTATTATCAATGCGTCTGTTATTATTAGTCCTGATGGTTTCAAACAAGCAAGCACTTCCTAAAACAATATTATAGGACAATATTTCATTTAATATAAATTACTATGTTCACTTCAAAGAGATCCTACAATGGGAAAACATGACAGAATGGGAATGCTGGGAAGGCTCACTGAATTTTAAAGCCCATCTAACTGTTGTGTGACATAAGCACATTGTTTTGTAGGGAGCATTTTTACCCCACACAAGGGTTTGAAATATTGTGTTTTAGCTTTTTATTTCCATTTAAAATTTCATACAATGTCATGTACATTAATTGAAGCAAGTGTGAGTGAAATACAACCCTTGGATTTTATTATATGAATTTAATTCAAGATAAGGAGAAGGAAGGAGGAGGAAAAGGACTGCTCAACAAATTTTCATGGATTTATTTTCTTCATTTATACTAGGTTGCCCAGACTGAAAAGCTGTCCAATGGACGTTAGATATAATAGCTAGACATTTTAATATGATTTCTGATGAAAAAAACCCAAACAAACAAAAAAAGGACTAGATATAAAAAAAAAATCTGTATCTTAATGATAAGTAAATAACCCTTTAGTATCTCATACGTACATGCTACAGGCAGGAACTCTGTTCATGAAAACTCTTTTATTCTTGTATGCCATTACTGCAGAGAGATTGCTATATTGGTAGATATATTCCTACACTGATAAATAGACTGCATAAACAATATGCCCCCCCATAAGCAAGATAATGCTAGTACATTCTAGCAATAATAGCTCCCCTGCAGGAGGCTAGATTTTCCCCTTTTTCTAAATGCTAACAAGAACTGCTCGAAGGTTATCCATGTAATGAAAAACAGGGACATAGAAGTCTCTTTCCCTCGACTCTTCTGTCTCAGGTGATAATGTAGCAGATTTCCTTATCCCCGTGTACTCTGCTGACATGTGTGTGTGCCTGTGTCCGTGTGCAAGTGTATAAGACATTTTCTTGTTTAATAAAAAAATATGTGCATTACTCCCATGTCAGCAAAGTTTTAGCTGCCCGTGAGATCCCTGCATATGTTTGATAGCTACTTCATTTCAAAGACTGATGAAGTCCATAATCCAGAGGAATGTAGCACAAGTCCCTGCATGATGTACTATAAGGTAAGCTGCTAAGAATCACTTGCAGCTCTGCATGGAGCCACACAGTTCTCTTTGATAAGTTGCCCGACCTGAGAAAGCTGAAAATATGTCCATTATTATGAAGACTGTTGAAAGAATATTGGATTATTAGTCTGGCTAGCAACAAGATCTTGGATAACAATTTAGTTACAGCATGTTGGTGATCATGTTTTTAAAACTAAAATCTTGGGGTTTTCTAAGTCATTAAAATATCCAGATTTTTGGTGGTAGACTTGTAGAATCAGAATTTACATCTATTTCAGAACAGTTGTCTGGTTTCTGGAGGACTAGACACAACATACTACTGTAAAACCTGCTGTATATACAGTTGCTTCCTCTGTTCATGCATACAGAAGCTGTGACCTGCACCAAGCTACACCTGGCGCAGAGATACTCCCACTCTTTGTACGAGATGATGAAGGGACAGTTAAAACTGTTGCCATTGTGTTTCTTCTCTTTACTTTGTTCTGGAGGAGATGGAATAGAAAAATATGGGCACATACATGGTTGTATGGAATATGACTTTGAGGACCTGGCCCAGGCAGAAGACTGTAAAAAAATGTAGACTGTGGTTTTGGCTTTGCAAATCTGTATTGTTGCCTGAATGCTGTGATTCTTGCTGTATTGTTCAACCTCAGTGCATACTGTCTACAACTCTAAGTTGTCCTTGCGGTAAACAACGTCAGTATTCAGTATTACTGTGTGTTCACGCCATGCAGTTGGCTGTTAAGTCTAGATTTACTGTGGGCTTGAAGGCATGCTTAATGCATAGTGTAGCCATATCTAATCAAAATCTGAGACCAGTAAAATTTCACTGTGTGGGAAAATTATTGTTTTTCCTGCTGTGGAGAGTCTCACACATTCTGTCATGAAGCAAACAGTAAGAGGAAGAGGAAAGAGGAAGAGCTGTTACAGAAAACAGCCACCAATCTGGATATTGCTTTGGAAATGCCTTGCTTTAGGAATGCCCACATAGTTATCCATCTGCCTCTTCTCTCACAGTAACCACAGTTGCAAACATAACAATGGATTAGCTTAGAGGTTTTTAAGGAAATGAAAGTTGTTTTCCTTAAGTATGCTCTGTTCTCTACTTACAGAGGAGCAAAGGTTGAGAGCAAGAATGCAGGCAAATGAGGCTTTTCAAGTGTCATCATTCACAACACAATATAACTTCATTTTTACAATGCCTATCATATAAAGGCTATCCCAAAAAGCTTTACTGTTGGGAAAAAATATTAATAGCAGGATAGAGAAGAAACTGAGAAAATCAAACCAGAAAGATATTTTTTCTTTGATTTATTTTAGGTTGTATGTGCAAAAAGATCAGAAGTCAGGTAGGGAAATGGGAGTATATGTTCTAGATGGCTGCAGATAGGAGTATCAGCACCAGTATCAGATAGCACTAGCAGAAAAGAGAAGTAGAGGAAGACAAAGGGGCAAATGGAAAAACAAGGACAAGAATTCATTCAGACTGGATTAAATTCCACCAAATGGAAGCAAATTTTCAACCAAAACCAAAGCATTTGCATAAATACAGGATGCAAACCCAAAACTTGAATTCACATAAACTTGTAATAAATTTTCATAAGAAATCCAAAACTTGGGCTAAGTTTGCCTTAAAATCTTACCAGATTTGTAAAATACCCCAAAAGTTTCATTGAGACAAACTGAAGTTCCTTTCTGTGCTTCTCATTATCATGGAAAACAAGTTACAGCAGGTCTTCTATTCGAATAGTTCTCCACTGGTAAAACTCCAGAGGCACAATTGCTCTGTTCTCCTATTTAGGTTTCAACAAAATTTAGCCTTTTGTAACATCAACATCATGTAGAAAAAAAGTTCTTCTTCTTCACATGGGACACTATGAATCCAAAATTTATCTGACTTTGAGTAAAAATGATGTTGTTTTCAAGTTTTCCCTGAAGTTATATAATTAAGATATAGTAATTTCAGGACATTCAAAATGTTTGGTATCCGTAATATTAATTTTTTATGCTGATACATTTAGTATCTGAATTACTTTTTTTCCAAATGAAAATTCTAATTGCTTCATTCAAAAAATGTCAGAGCGAGATGTTTTAACATCATCAGAACAATTTCTTGTGTTTTCTCTAAAGGAAATTATTGCAAAAAAACACAACCCAATTTTGCAAAGCTGTTCACTTTTGACAGATACTTAGATTTTAAAAGAACACAGTTCCATTAAATTTTCTTCAGCTTCTTGTGAGTCAATGATATATTTCCAAATATATTATTTCATTAAAGAAAACAATAGAAAACCAGATCCGGTTGTTGATTCTTCGTCCTGTCACTTTCCTTTCCTTTCTTGTCAGCAAAACAGCAGCAGTGAGATGCCTCTTTTGTAGGGCTACATGCAGGACACCACTGCATTTCCTAGCTGCTGCTCAGCCCATCTGTTTGCACTTGCAGTGCTGTAGCTCTGACGGGACATCTGAGTGAGGTGTAGTTCATTGAAGATGAACAAGACACGAGATTTTGGGAAGTGAGATGAGCATTTCTCTTCTCCTATTATTACAGGCATTAATAGTCCTCAGATTGAGGTTCTCACTTTATGATGTAAGTGGGACTCTGCTTCAGAGAGGGCAGAGGTAGGATATGGCTCAGTGTTTCTAATGAGGATCATGTATCTTCTGCATCTGTCAGCTTCTTTGTCTGCTTAGTACCTGTCCGATGGCCAATGGGAATTAATGCCTTAGGCATTGTGGCTGACTGTTTTGCTTCCACCTAGTGAGAAATGCCTTTAGCAGGAAGGCCCATGGCTCATCAGAGGCTGCATGGCTCTATGCCATAATAGATAAAATGGGGAAAAAAAAAAGCCACAATAAGGTTCGCTGTCCTCCAGTTTTTCAAAGAAATTGATCTTGGGCGATTCCTTTACTCAATAAGTGTTCTTCTCTTTCTCAAGCCTTTCTTTCACTTACAACTTTCCACATAAGAAGGATCAGGTTTGTGTTTTTCAGGTCTTTAATGCATATGTATTTTAGTACATAGAAAACATTGCAAACTGGAAGAGGAAAAAAAGGAAGTGTGAGGTGGTGATGACAGCAACAAGGAGGTGTTTCTTAAAAGACACAGAATGTAAAAAGGTTAGAAGTTTTCTTGAAATCTGTCTAAATTATATAACAATATTATTACTATACATTCTGGAAAGAAACACTTCTTAGCATTCATGATTTGTAATCAGTTAATTACATTTCATGATATTTTCTTTTGCAGTATATGAGTAGTATTATGCTATCCCATTTTACAGGAAATGAAACCATTCAAAGCTTTCTGTAGACAACGCAATAAACTGTTGGTAGAATTCAGAGTAGCATGTAAAAGTTCTTTATCTGTGCATCAGAAAAAAAAAAGAATAAAAAATTGTTGTAACACAAAAATTATATTCTAGACCCATTATGAATAAAACATGAGAAAAAAACTACACGTTACAGGTGAATCTATCATTTCCAGTGGCAGAGAATCATGCAAGGAAGACGGATCCCTGCAGTTCTCCACAGCTTCCAAGCCCTGAATAACCTGAGAAACATTAGATTCTGGTACTGCTAACTTTGCAGTGGAAATGTCCTGAAAGCTATAAGGAAACTGGGCACCATGCGCTGGTTCTGTGTACTATTTCTTCAACACATTATTAATGAAAAGCAAAGTGACATAGGAACTAAATTCTAGACATCCACCTCCTGTGGCACACACGAATTTCAATTGCGAGGCAGTGTATCCTTGGAAATAGATAATTCATCAGAACTTATAAATGCAGAGAAAGAATTGTTTAATTTAGGTCATTAGGTTACCCATAATATATTACAATACTCACAAGAACTCGACACCCACACATTTATGTGAATTGCTATGTATTCTGTTCATTCCTGATACATTCTTGTTGGTATTTGAACACTCCTGAGCTCTTGTACCTACTGCCCTCAATTACTTCAACAAGCAATAGCTCTTACTTGGCTCTGTTATTGCTTCTACCTGATGGGAAGGAGGGAAAAAATGTCACTGTACAGGTAAATGGGAACCCTGTGATGTTTTCACTTCCTAAGTCTGGGAAACATCTGTCTCTTGAAAGTGGTAGAGAAAATCGTTGTTGAACTTATGTCAGATCTTGAGACATTCAAGTTCCATACCCAAAAATCTTTCTCATTTTGAAACAATTGACTGGCACACTGAGCACATAACTGGAGTAATTAACTCCTGTATTATCTTCTTTCCGTCTCTAGCTCACTGGCTGGCCTTGGATAAAGCTCCTTATCAGGTTTGTGAAGCCTCAGTTTACTCATCTGCAAAAATGGTGACACTGATAAACACTTCTTGAAGGCAGCTTACTGGACTTTGTGGGATTCTTTGGTTCATGCTTATAAATGTAAATTTAGTTCTTACATAATAATGTCATAATGTTATTCAGTTCAAGGAATTTATATATGGGCAGACATCAGCTTGGGGAATGGAAGGTATGGAGGCAAAAAACAGAGCAAGCAAGGAAGGATGATTGAATGGGAAAAAGGAAATTACTTGTGGAGAAGACAGAACCATTAATGAGAGTTTCTGCTGTCAGCAGTCTTATCCAAAATAAGCTTCTGTGTTGCCATCCCAGCCAGAAACAGGTGGCAACTTCATATAAACACTCACAGAAGCAAGGCTTAAAGAAAACAGGAAATAACACACAGTTTTGGGGGGAAAGATTCTAGCTGTTTGGAGCACTATCACTTCATGGTGGAGAGGACACAGTGAAGTCTGAGAGAACCAGAGAGTCCTGTGTAGGTGTCCTCAAAGAAAACACTTGCCTTGCAACCTGTTTCATCAAAGTCGTTCCTATCTTGAATCATGAGGTAGATTACACTTGCTTTCAGCACTTTACGAACCTGTCATAAAGATGTAGCTTGAAATCCTCTCAACACTTCCTCTGGCTGGTCTTTATCAAGCATACTGAGGTAGACAAAATCCTAGCTTACTCAAATATAGTCTATCTTAAAGAGTCAGACACCTACCTGTTCTCAAATTGAAATGATTGCTGCCAGACTGTGGCTGTCCATTTTGAATAAAGTGTAATTTTCCACAAGTTCCTCCCACCCTGGAAATGTCTCTGCGATGCTTAAAGACTGCTGCCTGACCTACCTGTGAGGGAGCATGCTGAAGGAAATAGAGCTGGAAGGACAGAGAAACTAACAAAGGGTTCCATGGGTTCTATCTGTTGTTGTCAGTGTAAATTCAGAATTTATCATCATCAAATCACTCCTTGTTGCTTTCTTGTTGTGCTCTAAGCTCTGCTTGCTTATTTACAGAACAACCACACAATTTTTGCCTAAGTTCAGGAGTAAAAGAAAGGACATAGTTTATAAAGCTGAAGTGTTCCTATAGATTTACAGACATTTCTTTTTGTTGAAAATAGAAGTCCATTTGGAAAACAGTCTCTTTAACAGTGAAATAGACACAGTAGATGGATTTTTTTTTTATGGTTTCAGTGAGAATTAAGCACTTCTTAAAACCTCATTCATAAAAATGTAGCAGCTAAAAATGCATAGAATGTGCACTTAACCTTGGAAATTTCCCCTATATATCACCTAAGAAAAGGATTAATCTTAAATTTGAAGCATGTGTATCTCTCGTCTGAAACCATGAGAGTGTTTAATATCCAAGGAGGAATTTAATATCTTATAATTTAAAATAAAGAATAAAAAAATATTCTAGCAGTCGTCTTCTTTTGGACAGAATCGAAATAAAACCACATCAAGAATTAGAATTTCAGACATGGCAGAGAATAGAGCACACAAATACTCTGGGATGTGACATGAAAGCTATACAATCTTAGACCATGTTCATGGTAATGGCAACTCTAGCTCAGGCTGTAAAACACTTTCCTGTGGGAGTCTGGCTTTTTGATTCTACCCCTTTCAGGTAAATTTTTTTAAGTCTTAATTTGAAATGTTAAATTCAAACCAAATTAAGAATAAAAATGGAATGTTGACAAATTGATGTGTGTCCATTATTCTGCAATGCTGGCATCTGTGAGTTTGTCATAAATTGAAAGACTTTGAGTAACCCGGTTCAGCTATAACCACAGACTGACCTGTCTCGATAATCTGCCACTTTAGCCTGAGTCCCAGATCAGATTTCAATTATGCGACGGGAGTTTTCAGGCCAGGGAGACAGGTATTCTCCTCTACAACTGCATTATTCTCTGAACCATCCCAAAATCCTCAAATGTGGAAAAATACAGGGAAGACCTTCTGTCAAGAGCTGATACCCCTCCCTTGTCGTATTATACATATAAACATATAGCCTAGGAAAAATCTCACACAGAGCTGGACTTGGACTATAGGTTACATTAAATTTAGTAACAGAATGCAGTGAGGCCCTGCAGTTTAGCTCCTTAGTTTTTTCTCAAAATATGCTTTGTGCTTTGCACTGTGGAATTTGGTCAATTCATCTGATTCTGTTGTGTGACCACATATCCTGTGTAAATCAGAGGGTGCAGAGGGTCCCAGCAAAGTTTTTCTACTTTTCAGCGATAGACTTCCTGCTTATCCTCTTACATGTTCATGGTTCTTTCCTGGTATTAGAAGCCCCAAACTAGAGCAAAATAATTTCTCTGCCTCTTGATAATTTTAGATGGGATCAGGTAAATTTGTATTTATGTAAGATCCCAGGAGAATATTGCAAAATACTGAAGAATGTTCATATATACGAACTGGAATAGGATACTTCTCAACAGATAGCCTCATTAGACTCTAATTTGGTAGATTTTTGTATAACTTTGGGGAGAGGGGAAAAAAAAGTAGTTATTGTTTTAAGGCTTTGCAGTTCTGTCTAACTTGTTTTTAAATTATTTTTTTAATGGCCATTGTAATTTATGTTACATTGACTTTAAGTTGCAGGAATACTGGATTTGTGATATTTGTTTCCAAGTGTCATGTTAAGAACACTACTAGATGCTTTCCTTTCAATTGGGTTATATGAGTATCTGCAGACAGAAGAAGCTTGATATCTTACTCTGTTCTCTCTCATTAAATTTGTGACTTTGCTTTGTGGCTTCAGTAAAATACTGAGACATACCAACATGTAAATGCACTCAATATTAGCTGCTAACCTCACTTAGGTGTTCCTGATGAACAGATGAGTATAATCTTTATTTGTTTCAAGTGGGTTTTGTCACCATGAGATTGATGTCTTCAAATTGCAGCAGACATTAGTAGAAGTAGGTAAAATAGTGAATGGATGTACCTTGCTAAGTGGGCTGTTCTTTTTACTCTTTTTCTGTCATAGACGTTTAAGCAAATCACTAAACTTCTTTATAAGCATTTCAGTGTTTTCTATGTAACATGTGAATGAAATTAATTTCTGCTCACAAAGTCAAGTCTAAAGTTCATTAGGGTTTTCAAATATCTTTAAGACTGTTCAAGATAAAGTGATTTTTTTATGGACAGGTGAAGTTTAATATTACCAGATCCTTGTGGCAGGAAAAATAAAGCATGTAATTTACCCTGAAAAAAAACCCAAAAAAATCTAATTCTCTTCAGAGTTTAAAGTAGCCCAAAAAACCCAGATTTTTAAAAAATATATTTTAAAAATTAAAAGTGTAGGAAAAACACTGGAATAAGTGCCTTGTCAACATTGTGTAAAATCAGTTAAATAGCTGTTTGGGGCTTGTTTGTGTTGTATTATTGTTATTGCGGTTGTTGTTTTTATAAAATTTATATAATATAGAGAACAAATTAAGAGTATGACAATCTTATGAGCACTTGTCCTTCCATTTCAATAATATGACTACTACAGCATTGCACACCTGTAAAAATAACATGAGGGAAATATTTTATGTATTTTTAGCCACCTTTTAATAGTACTCCATAATTAAAGTAATTTGTAGCATGTATTAAATATTATTACACTGGTTCTGTGTCTGATTTTTAATGACTTTTGAAAAGGACAACTAATAACAGAAAAATAACACCAATTTAATTAACAGCATCAATTCAGAGTGAAGTTAATGGCACTGTTTGCATTACTAATGCAAGCAGAATTTGGCCCTTAGGAAGTCATTTCACGTGACAATTGCATGTTTGTCTCTGAAGCATCTGCCAGGTGGTCTTAAAAAAAAATAGGCTTATATTGTTATGCTAATGAAAATTTCTGACCCGATAGCATTGGGTTATTTCTTGTGGATCACTGAAATATTCAGCTATAGCCAGAAAATGCTTCAGTCCTCTTGATATCATGAAGAGAGGAGTTGCACCAAGTGACTTTGAGAGTGGAAAACAACACAGAACAGAAAGACCACAGAAGGCATATAAGACCCCAGACAGTCATCAAGCAAATGAGTGAGCCTTGAGGGATAATGAAGGATAAAACTATTAGGATAAAGGCTAAGACTCAAGGTTGCATCAGAGGCCAAACCCCAGGTTAAGCCATCATTCCTCACATCACTGCTGTCTTAACACCAAGTCAAAATCAAGATCATCATGAAACTGATATTCTAAGTGATGGTTTATCTTTGTACATAAAGCTCACTGGCTTATTCAGTGGTTCCCCAGATTTTATCTTACCAATGCCTATAAATATCTGAGAGGTGGGTGTCAAGATGAAGGTGACAGTCTCATCTTAGTAGTGTCCTGTGATAGGACAAGGAATAATGGTTACAAGCTGAAATATCAGAGATTCCATCTCAACACGAGGAGACACTTCTTCACAGTGAGGGTGATGGAGCACTGGAACAGGCTGCAAAGTGGAGTCTCCTTCTCTGAAGACTTTCAAAACTCACATGCATGAGTTCCTGTGTGGCCTGTCTTAGGTGATCCTGTTTTGGCACGGGGCATTGGACTTGATGATCTCTGGAGGTCCCTTCCAACCTCTAACATTCTGTGTTTAACAATTCAATGTGATTCATTCAGCCCATGATCCTGAGCAAGGATTGTTGCTTGAGCAGGGAACTTAAAAAATATGCACAATTATTTTGTTATTGGAAACACCAGCATTCCTTCATTACTTAGCCCAACTGCAATTTGTAACTGGGAATAAAAGAAGAGAATTAAAATAGTTTGGTTTATACTGGGAATATATTTTAGAATACTGTTTCTAAAGCATAGGAGGAATTATTATTTTCATTGCTATTGTTTAAGATTCTAAAAGCCAGATTTACCCCATGCTTTAACACGTTACAATCAATGCAGTGATTCCTCAGTAGTGTAGTAGATCTACACCATCACAAGCATAATGTGATCTTCAAAAACCAATTATGTTCTTTAAAAGGATTTTTCTAATTTTTGCCTTTTTATATAACTTTTGTATTATACAGCACTGGAAATGCTGAATTCCACATGGGTACTCCCAGATGCCAACCAATCTTTATTGAAGGAAATATGGTACTTTTGGAATACTATCTATATTAGGATTTTAAAGTCTTTTAGTAATGCTAATTAAATAATTCGCTCAAGACCTTGTTTAAGGTATTATTGCCATTTCCACCTTTTAGATGAGTAGTCTGCTCTGACTGACCTCAGATATCAATCTAGTGAATGTACTGAGCAAAGAATAACACCAAGATTCTTCATGTCATTCAACACCTCAGCTTACTTGTTTTCAACTATTCTTGTTACACAACATTCTTCAGGCCAAAAGGGGGCCAAAGGGAGCTTTGGTTTTAAACTCTGCCTCTATTGGAAATAAATATTTGGACATAAATATTTTGAGGCCAACATTTGAGCAGCCTCAGTAAAATTACAACTTCACAAAAGAATGTCCATGCTCTACTTTTATGACTTATGAAAGAGTTCTTGAGCAACTCCCTGCTCCTATGTTTTTCCCTAATGTTTTGGGACAGAAACCATTTGGGAGCACCTCTAGAGGTGATGGACACCTTTGGTCAGTTGTAAGCAGAAGCAAGCCTCACCTCTCAAATAAATGGGTGGCTACATTCCTGAGTACACATAGAAGTTCCATCAGGTGTTTGGCAACCACTGGGTTTCAGAAACTGCCAGTGATAACACCACATTTCCTCACTCCAGCCTACCCACAACTACTGGAAATCAGTGAACTAGATGAAAATGTTCTGTGAACTCCTCATCTGGAACTAGATGCTTGTTTAGTTAATTGTTTGAAAACTTGTTAATAAATATGTGTAGTAACTGCAGAATAAGACCAGCAATTTCACAGAAATGTCATTTCATTGCTTCTCTTCTTCTCTGGTCATCACAATTACAGTCTCACATCTATGATCTCATATGTATGCATATAGTATGTGCATTTCTGTTGACAGTAAATATTAAATATATACATATTTTACACTAAGATACCACATGAAATTCAAAAGTAATTTTTGAGCTGTATTCATCTTAGACATGAATTCAAGATTTGGCTTAATGTGTAGTCTTATAGAACTTTTCAGGTTTTCTACCTACTATCAAATCATTATAACTTTTGACTCTCAGAAAAAAATCTTTTGTAGTTGCTAAGCCAATTCCTACAAAAGCCATGTACTTCCTGGCCCTAATTCATTGTTCTTCCTTCCAAGCAGAAGTGTTAGCTAGGTAAGTTTTTGAGAAGAGACACAAAAGTAGCTTTGTAACCTCACACATCCCCCCAAGCATCACTTATTTTTTTGTAGAATTATAGAAAAACTTTCACTGAGTATCATGATAGGTAAAGTGATTAACATTTTCTAGTCCATATTTATCCTGAAAGTAAGATGAAGGATGCTTCCTATTTTTTACAGTTATGTAGATGTCAACAGAATGGACAGTTCTCCATAACATGGAGAGATTCTGGTCAAGTTTTACAAGAAAGAGGTGTACAGAATACTGAACCCTCAGCAGAATCCGTTCTAAACGGAATGCATGTGCACTTCCCTATAAACCTGAATGGGAATGTTGTAGATCAGTCAAAAAAAACCTTAAAAGCTCCTCACTATAAAAAGCCCAGACATGACAGCTTTGTCTCCTGGATTCCTCTCAATTTTGCTTCTTTAGATTTTAATTATTTTAATGATATTCATTCCCAAATGACCACCTGGAAGTAACTTCACACTGCAGATCTTTCCCCCTAAAGGCTGAGTATAAAGATGTGTCCATTAGCTATAGTAAAGACTAAATGAAATATATGAGAGTTCACCCTAAGCCCCTCCAGTGTGCTACCTACCTGCAAAGAAGGAAAGAGAATGCAGGAGACTGTTAAATTTTCCCAGTAATAGGATGAGAAAGGAGAGAAAGAGCTGGACAGAGTTCACTTGGCTAATTTTCTAGCCAGCAGCCACAACAGTGTTTCTATTAGGAGGTATGAAAAGGGACAAAGAGAAATATCTATAGATCAGTTTTGTTGGCCAAAAATTCTAACTATGCTGAAGGAATGAAAGGTGCAGAGACAAGCTCTCAAAGGGTGTTTTCTCTATTTGTTTATTTGTGGGTGGGTTTTGGTTTCTTTGTTTATTTCAATATCATCATAGTAGTGTATCTCTAGCTCCACGTTCACTTAACACTGACTGAAAATAAAGATTTTAATATATTACTGTGCCTACCTATATACATGAAATTAAAACTAGAAAAAAATGTATTGACTTTATGTTATTCTCTCTCGCTTTGACTTTGTGAGATTCAGATTCAGAATTTGCTGGCCCAATGTTTTGGGCAGAAACTTTCCTTCAACAAATAAATTTAGTTTATCTCTTTCTCTCTTTCTTTCTTTCTCTCTTTCTTTCTTTCTTTCTTTCGTGTTCTTTCTTTCTTTCTTTTTCTTTTTCTTTCTTCATTAAGAAAGCTAAGTGTGTGAGATTTTGCTTTATCGTCTTCCCAGCCCACTGTCATTGCATTATTGTCAAATTTACTTGTCACTCCCTTACTCAAACTTTTTTCCTTGCACTAATTCACTCTGAACAACAAACTACACATCATCTGTCTCTTTCTCTTTCATTCATTCTAAAACTGAAGCAGTGCTGCCTCTCAAAGCAGAAGCATTTGTGATTTATGCATTTTCACAGTTCTCATCCATGTTAAGTCTAAGATTATTTTGTTCCCCATTTCCACCTCCCTTTTCTTCTTCTGAGTGTTTGCAGGATAAAAATAAAAATGCCTTAAGCAAATCCTTTCATAAACTTATATATCGGGATAGTTAGACCAGAGCTCCTAACACGAGGGAATATACTTCTAGGAACGGGTGTGTGACTGAAAGCAAGACAAGACTGGGTGTCCCAAAAGCACTCTTATTTCCATAACCTAACTAACCTCCATTTAAAACATTTAAATCATTGGAGTTTATTTTCCTGAGGATGTGATCTTTGGAGAGCAAAGTTTTTGAAAATTCATATGACACCAAGTAACCATTATCTCAGAAACGTATTCTCTTCCTGGAGACACCTGTATGGTAAAGAGAGTGAGTTAATATAAATGAAAAACAAAGAGATCCCAAAAAAATGTGGCTGGTAAGTTGTCCTGGTTTGAGTAGAACAGAACTAATCCTGTTTAGTGATTTTACTTTTCAGCTCAGCCTCTTTTAAGTAGCTGCACATTCTGAAGTGAACAGCATACTTTTTTTTTTTTGGCGAATGTCTACTTCTAAAAATTATAATGCTCAGTGTTTATAGTTACTACTAAGGATTTCCATCACAGGGATTACCTTTGATAATTATTTTGTATATGTTTGTATATATTTCACTTCATTGTTATTATTTTCATTAAAGTTGCTTTAATTATCGTGCCAAATTATGTCTCTCTCTCTTATTCCATTTCTTTTCCCCTTTGGGAAGGGAGAGGCATTAATGAAAGAGCGTCTGTCATTCCTCTAGTGGCTGATCCTCCTCTAACCCTTCACATATGTAGATATAATTTTCTAAAAGTTTCTTGTAATTTTGTGACATTTAGAATTTTCCTGTGCCTCAGTTTACTCAGTTGCAACAAGCAAGATACTGACATCTAGAATATTATATTGAGTCTTTGCTAATTAACTAAGCATCTTAAGTTTAATAGTTATCATAATTTCACTTCTGTACTGCATAGCTTAGAGAGCTTTGCTGCTATAGCCACTCTAGAACTTACATCTAGCTAGTTACAGGCTAGATTGTGCTTTCTCAGGGTTAGGTGCACAGAGAAATTTTCAGCATACCAATCCAATTTTTAAGTGTTGCAGAAATCCTTAACATACCACTCATCTACTGTCAAATTCAGAATCTTTGATTATATGTACAGAGTTTAACTTCTTCACTAGGAGCAATCAAAAATTTCAACCAGACTACTAGATAACCAAATGTTTTGGACACCCTTTTTGGAGGAGGGGGAAAAAAAACCCAAAAACAAACCCACACCCAACAACAACAAAAAACACCTCCAAAACCTTAAGTTCTTGTTCCAGAACAAAATAGAAAAGGATTTAAAAACTGCTCCCTGCCTCTTTGGAAAAGTGGTCTGAACATGAGTGCTTAGGTTTCAAGGGTATATATTTATGGGCACAAAACTCCTCACAAGGAAAGCTTAGGCCAGAGCTACGTGTCCAGATTCACTGTAATTAGGAACCTTGAGAGACCTGGGTCACTGAGAAGAAATTAGCCTTTTTTTTTCTGATGTGTGCTTTATAAGATGGCTTAAGTTTTCAGATTTTCAAGGGTCCAGTGTTTAGTTTTCTTGGTCCTTGAATTTCATCTTTTGTGTGCAGCACTCTGCATGGGGACTGCAAATTTCACTAAACTGCTAGGCACCTAAAAATTACATGTTCCATGACCCAAGTCCTTTTATGGATCCATTTCCTCATTCACTGCATATTCCCATGTTAAGGCTAAGCTCATCCAGACGTACCTAAGCTCACTGCTAACAACCTATAACATACAACTGAGGTTATCCTAATTCCCTCTAGTACAAGGTAGAGGATACACATGCAGAAGGTAGTTCATTATGGTATTATAATCATGCCATACTTATACCCCAAAGTCACTCACTTCCATTAAAGGCCAGGAGAGCAACTGTGAACTGAATCCCAAAGTGAGTAAGTAGCACTGTTTGGAGAGAAGGTCGATGAGGTCATGGTGGTATTCATGGTGATGGGAGTCTTATGAATTTCCCCATCATTTTTTTTTGTTTTATTACCTTCCCATAAATCTTTCTAAGCTTTAAATTTAGTTTTGGTAACCAATATACATTCTTACTAATTTTCAATTTTTCATAGATTCAAATATTTCACATTAAATGTAGACTAAGAAATTGTGCTAAGTGATATCACCAAAACCAAGTGGATCTGAGAGAATGCCTAAGTTTTCACGAATATTTTTGTGCCATCAATAATGTAATGACAACTAATATAATCACTAGTGTTTTCTTCTTTTAGTCAGGAAAAGATGTACATGTGAATTCTGAGGATATTACCTCAAGCTTGTGAAAGCAGAAAAACAAATAATCACATAGACAAGAAAATATCAGAAATATTTGGATGGTTATTTATTGTGTGAGTGATTTGCACTGCAGAAAATGTTTGCATCATGTGCAGGGCAGAGGCAGTCCTAGCAGCTGTGTGCAAAAATGGGTACTTTCAATTGTTCCTAAATTGGGGACTTATTAGTCATACTACTGATCATTAAGTAGAGAAAGCCACCAAAGAAATATATACCAAATCCATAGAGCTTTCTTAGTTGCTTAAGTTCAGCTTGGGCTACTTGATCAGGATAAATTTGAGGAAATGTGAATTCTTTCCTGAACTGTTTGTCAAACCCTAAAGGAAAACCAGAATGATTATAAAACTGTGTTTTCTTCCTTTAGTGTCTAAGAGAACGGAAAAGAAGATATCCTAAATGAAAGAGATGTTTGGAAAGATTGTCCCCCTTATTATTCTCACTCATTGTCAGTGAAAGAGAATAGGAATACAGCAAATAACTTCGAAATTATGTCGATAGCCAAAAATCAAGGCAGAAAAGTAATAACCAATTATGTCACTTCCCTCCTGACAGGATTATGCACTTTTTGGAGTCACAAATTCATGTCAAATATTCTGATATCTGCAATTCACCATTTCCATGAGAAAAGCCAAATGAACAATTCCCGGATATAGAGGCCAGAAGAACATAGAATGACTTAGGTTGGAAGCCACGTTAGAGATCATCTACTTCAACTTCGATGACATAGGCAGGGATACCTCTCAACCAGACTTGGTTGCTCAAGGTGTCATCCAACCTGGTTTTGAATATCTCCAGGGAAAAGGCATCCACGATCTTCCTGACTAACCTGTTCCTGAGTCTCATCACCCTTGCACTGAAGTACTTCTTCCTAAAATCCAGTCTCAACCTGATCTCCCTCAGCTTATTACATTGTACCATTCAGCTGAACTGTCAGATCTGTATGTGCAAAGAGAACACCAAACACTTTTGAAAATAAACAAACAGTGATATTCAGGATTTGTTTAGGTACAATACAATGTAACATTGTTAAATGGTATAATGCACAAGGTGAAAAGAAACCTTTGTCTCTTATACAGGGACACTAGAGAAGCAGACTTGGAAGGGTCTCCCAGATTATTTTGGCCAATATCAGTTGAATTCAAGGACCACCACTCAGGAAAAGTCTTTTTGTAGATTGCAGTTGACAACACAGTCAGGTCTTGTGGTTAGTATATTTATTTTTCATGACATTTAAATTTTTATGGCTGTAAGTGGTCAAGACCTCCATTTTATATCTGGTGGAACCTGATACAACACAATGTCCTAACACCATGCCTGGGCACTTGTTCAGTACCATCTGTTAAACAGAAGTGTTCCCTGACAGTCTGCCATTTAGTTATTGGATTACTCCAACATTGCTTAACTCATAAGTGCTGACAAGATCCAATATAAACTGATTTAATTAATTTATTATTATTTTAAATATTTTTGTTATTATTATTGCTCTACCATCATCCATTCCCCATCACAAATGTAGCCTTATTTTGCTGGGCACCATAATAACATTACGTGAAATAATGTCCATAACTCAAGGGCATTACAAATTAAATAAGCAGAAATTAGATAAGCATTGAAAATATTCAAATTAGTGCCAAAAAAATGATGTGGTACCGTAACTGCTATCTGCATCTTTGTTTGCCACTAAAATGTCAGCATTTGCCAACAATAATCTCACTCTATTATTCAACATGATCCTACACTATTTGTTGGTTATGAAATTATTAAGGTTGCTGTAATTTGAGGAAGCAGGTCCTGTTACACCAGCCAACTATGTCTGTTCCCCACATGTATCCCCATTAGTAGTTCAGTCAGCCCAAGCTACTTGAATTAATGGGTCAGACACTAGGTACAGCAAGGACAGACCTCATCAGGGTAAATTCACAAAGTCCAAGGGTCTATGTAGATTTTCCACAGCACAAGACTTGGGCCAGCATGTCCATTCTCATTCGAAACCAAAATAAATCACAAAAAGCTCAAACCTGACTTTTTATAAGAAACTAGTTCTGGATCATACAGTGATGCATGTTAGAAAGTATGATGTGTCACCAACCTGTTATAGCATAGGCAATAGGAACATCAAGTCATAACAAGAGCAAAAATGAAGCCCTTCCCTTGTGTAAGGTTTGGGGTTTTTTGGGTGGGTTTTGTTTTTTTGTGGGGGGGGTTTTGTTTGTTTGGGTTTTTTTGGGGTTTTTTTTGGAGGTTGTGTTTTTGCTTTTGGCTTAAATCCTTTCTTTGGGACACAGGCACACACATACACACATAAATGGTTTACTGTTCTGAAAACTGTTTTGTTGGAAATAGGGACAGAAAAAGAGAAACTTACATCTTTAATTACTGGCTTATTGTTGGTAGAATTTATAAATTATGATATTGTTACCTGAGGGCTTGCTGACAGACTGCATCAGTTCTCCTCAGTCTGGCTCTAATCCCAGCTTCTATTTTTTTCTTTTAAATCCTGGAATGCAGACAAAAAAGGGTTTCCCTTCAATAAACCAACTGTCTGTACCCAGATTACTGTGCTGTGTCACTAAAATAAAGGATCTAGCATTAATCTCCTCAGCTTTTAAACAACAATATAAAATGTCTACAGTATTTGCTAGCCTCTTCCCCAGGTAATAGAATTTATTTCATACATCAATCCTTATAAAACCAGAGTAAAGCTCAAATGGGGATTGGAACAATTGATTTGCCTGGATATTGTACCTACCATTGGTTAGCTCTTTAAACCCCAGTCAGTAATTAGCCAAGCTTTGCCTGTCCAGCACTCATTTAGATGGAAAATTAAAACCTGGTTTTTTTACTGCTTGAGAATGCATTGTAAAACCTGCTCATTGTAAGTCATTTCCAGTGCCAGTATTTTGAGAAAAGTACAAACATCTAAACATGAATGAACGGAAGAGAAAGACCTTATTGCTCTCTACAACTACCCAAAAGGAGGTTGTAGCCACACAGGAGTTGGTCTCCTCTCCAGGCAACCAGTGATAGAATGAGGGGGGACAGTCTCAAGCTGCATGAGGGGAGGTTTAGGCTGGATGTCAGGAAAAAAATATTCACAGAAAGAGTGATTGGCCATTGGAATGGGCTGCCCAGAAAGGTGGTGGTGTCACCATTCCTTGAAGTGTTTTAAAAAAAGAAGTATGTGTTGCTTAGTGTCACAGTTGGTGTTAGGTAATAGGTAGGACCTAATGATCTTGAAGATCTTTTCCAACCTGGTTAATCCTGTGATTCTGTGGGGGGGGGGGAAAAAAAGGAAATGTTTTAGTAGCAGGTGGAGAAGGAGTAAAAAGACATTGTTGAAGGAATCTTCCTCTGGTTCTTATTTTTTTTTTTAGCTTCGTGTACAGTCATCAATCTGCACCATAGAGGAATAAATTCCTCTCTGTAATGCAATTCAACCTTTATGGATAACTCACCAGAGTCACCAACTAGTGAGCTGAAGTAGTGTGCAGGGCATGCAGGGAATAGCATGAGTCTCTGGTGGCTCACAGGAGATTCTTCACTTAAACATGGATAGAGATTGTGCCTGTGTACCACTATAAATAACATTGGCTTTGTTTAGTACTCAGATGATAAAATAGGAGTAAAATACACATGTTCAAAGGTGTTCATGTCTTTCACTCAGCAAAAAAACTCATTTCAGTCTAACTCAGCATTGTGGTAATCCAACGTGAGCTGCTAGTTTTGTTAGAGATGTCTTCATTCAGATGAAGCAAAGTCAATGACACATAGTCATTGAAGATGACACTGCTGGAAGCATAAATGTGCTAATTCCTGGATTCAGGCCAAACTCCATGTTGATTAATTCCATCCCTCTTGGGTGAAATGCCTGCTTGGCTTTCAACTGTAGACCATACCCTTCATCATCTAAGTCTTGGCACTCCTATTCAGATAATACTGCAGAAAAGCATTCAGACAGCTTATTTAATGAGCATCAGACTGAATTCAGCAAATAGACAGGGCATGAAAAAATAAGATAAATACTTTTTCCAAATACTTGCTTCAATCCTGTTTTTTACATAGAATGGAAAATGCTGCAGTTGTAGCGCTCTGCTAGAAACAATTTTACGACACAATTAAAATCTATGCAATATTGCCCAAATTTTGTGCTCTGATCTTTGCTTTTCTGTATTCAAATATTTAACCTGAATGAAATCAAACCTTTTTTGAAAGAATTACGTTATCAAATCAGTTAAACAGAAACAGAATCTGAACCTCATATTTACAGCATTATTTGAAAATCAAGGAAGAGGAAATTAGCTGTATGACTTTACAATTAAAAGGAGCAGATAGAAAACTTCGGGGAAAGTTAGTCCCCCAGGGAAAAAGGAATGTAACTATCTCCATCTATACAGAAGACAGCAGAGGCAGGAAACATGAAACACTGAGTTGTTTTTTGTTTGTTTTTTTCTTTGTTTCTTTGGATTGTTTGTTTGGGTTTTTTTAATGGTCTTTGCTGCTACAAGAAGAGAGATGTGAATTTGGAATTCCCTGGGCTCCCATGGAACTCAAATATATCCATACTCCTGTAAAGTTGTTTCTCTGTATGAATGTACTAACCTCCCACTAAGAAAATTATCTCTTTAATCACTTGGATCCAAAGAAAGCGTTGTTGTTTTCTAAAGGCACTAAAGTTCTGCACTTTTAAAACTGAGTCTGAATATTTCCCAAATGCACTTGGAGTATGGGGGAAGTTCTTTTATTTAATTTTCTAAAATTATAGAAAGAGTCAGGTAGAAACCAAAGGAGTATTTATGATGTTGCTTTTTAAAAGTGAAAGGCCTGCCTTCCACAACTTTTATACTAACTCTTCCACAACTCTTATACTAACATGGTGTTGGTAAAAACAAACTTCAAAAAGAAAAAAGGAAGTAGAACAGAAGACTAAAAAGTCCCTAGTGTTACTGCCCATAAAAAAACAGTCAAGATTGAGATAGCAAAAAATATCTCACACTCTCCCCACATACAGTGATTTACAGGGCTTCAGGTTAAAAGTTTAGCTTTTCAGGTTCACCGTGAATGCTTGGGTTTTTCCCAGAATAACCTTAATCAAATGGCTCCCTTATTCACACTTAACATGTGTTGACCAGAGTAATAAATTAGGCATTCAAAAGTGAGATGTAAAGAGAATGGCTTTGGAAGTCATTATGTGACCTCCTTCAACATCTACAAGCCCCAGAAGATCCCACCTTCAAATATCTTCCTAAAATCTCTCTTAAAATAAGCACCTTGCCCAGAGACACATATCAAAGTCAGCATCCATTATTGTGATATATTGGTCTGAAACTCATAATGAAGGAACAGTGTTTTTTGATGGGTCACTCACAAGTTCAGTTACTGAAGGAATTCATCATGAGCCACTGCTTTCAGCAGTTTTTCCTACCCTCAATTTAAGCAGATTCCCTAGGACTTTATGCTTAAATACTCTCCTTTCTCCTAAAGCAGAAGTCTTCATCTATTGAGCCTGCTACACAAAAAACTTTCCCCACAAGTCAGAAGACACAAAGGATTCACAGAATTTTGAATAACTTTGAGGCATGCTGATCTCCAGCTGAATCTCTGCATGTGTATTGCACAGACAACCCTACAAGTTACCTCAGTTCTGAACATCCTAGAAAGTTTTCTATGATTACAGTTGGGATCAACATTTCAACAAGGCATAATTAGTCCATCAGGTGATTAATTCATTGTGCATATTAGACTATCCAAATTACCCTCATTAAGGCTTTCTACTAACTTGAAGCTTAAGTGTATGTCTAGTATCCTTGAAATCCTGGGGCTTTCCATATGCATAATGTTAAGCACATGCATAAGTGTTGCAATGAACATGAGCACTGGCTCCTTTATGCTAGATGTTTTGGGATTTTTTTTTTTTTTAAATAATATCATCCCCACTTAAAATCTATTTGCAGACTTTTTTTCCCTCCCTACACTGTCGTTTGTGTTGCTGTTCTTCTTTCTTTGGACACTTAATTCTACTGTACCACTACTAGGACCTCTATCAAGGATCAGGGTCTCACCCTGTGCTGGATGCTGTAGATGCACAGGACAGAAACCCTGTGTTTCAGAGAGGTTTGGTCAAATGTAAGACATGAATATAGCCAGATTATGAACACAGTCAGAGCAGTCAGTTGTACATGACAGGGTGGTTTGCTATATTAGACTGCCAAATTATGTTCTTCTTATTTGATGCCCGGATTGCACTGTACTTAGAAACAAAATATGTAAATATGTCAGGCAGTATATTCAATGACAAAGACACCGGACTGGGGCTATAAAGTCCTGTTAACTTCCTAGTTCATGTGATAATACCACTGCACCTTTGTGTGATGCTACAAGCTGCAACAGTTTGACTTGTTTGGAAGTAGAGTGGAAGTAAACAGGCAAAGATTTTGAGTGAGGCTATTACTGTAATATAAATATTTAGTGGGAATAATAATAATGAATTTAAGTTGAAGTTCATGTCTATTTAATCACCATCTACTCCTGCAGATGTATTCATCCTTGGCCTGTGGGATTTCACCTGATTCCAGAAAGGCTTGCATATCATGAGAGAAAGATCAAAAGGAGCTGGTTACACTGGGTGGAGGTTAATTAAGTGTCATACCCTATTTCCATATTGCAGAAATAGCAGCTTACACTCTATGTACATAAAACTAGAAGTTAATATCAAGTGAAACCAAAAGAAAGACTGTCACTAGCTTCAATAGTATCTGGATGGTACCTTGAAGGGGCAGCTGCAAGTCACCGCATGTATTGTTCTCAAATGTCACAGAGTCACAAGCAGTTGTGTCTCAGCACAAAGGAACAAAGCTGTAAATACATACATATCACATGCACAAGCATATATACTTTGTAGTACCTGCCACAAATGTTGATCAATGTGCTTCTTCCTTAACTTCCAAAATTTGAGTCTAATTTCTTAATCCGGGTTTAGTTAAACTTCCTTTACTTCTTCTGGCACTTGTCGTCAAAAATGAAAGTCAAATAGAGGGGGTGGAAATGCTAATTAGCCCCTGTCACAATTCATGCTGCTATTGTAAGAATTCACAGTATGCAAAGCAGGTTCAAGCTCCCTAAGTATCAAGCCCTGCTATTGCTGATAGAAATTGACAATTCCTGGGTTAAAAGGCAAGAAAAATGTTCTGTCTTCTCCACTTTACAGATAGTGATTTTTTGCTTAGTCAGGTCTAAATTGCCCATTACAATAAGAACAACAAAAAGGTGAAGGGTCATCTTAATAAGTGATGATGGTGCTAACAAGAACTGCATACCTTTTGCACCATAGCAAAAATATAGTCTGCTGGTTTCAGATTTAAAAATAAATAAGCAGATGAATAAAAAGAAACCATAATGTAACTTACCATAAATGTTACAAAAGCAAACATAACACAGTTATTAATTCATTGATAAATGACTGAGCTCTCAAAGCATATAATCGTTTAATCTGTTAGGTTTATGTGAAACAAAAGTAATTTAGCAATCTAAAGTAGAACAAAAACTGAAGAAAACTAAGATTTTTGTAGTTACATTTTAGCAGTCTGTACACTCCTAGATAAAAATAATTTCACAAAGAATGGCTTGGTGCACATTATGAACAGAGCAATCTTTATTACACTCACTTATGCTTCGTTATTTGCCGAAGTATCCTTTTGCTTAAAGCAGTGAACATCGAGTCTCGGTTTGTGTGAACCTTTGCTACTGCTTAAAATACTCATTCATCTGGAGAGGAAAAAAGGCCTGACCTTCTGCACACAAAAATGCTAAGAAGTTTGAGGGTGAGAAGCAATTACTTCTGATAAATAAATGTTTTCATCCAAGCACAGAATGTTGCATTTTCCTGGCCACATATAGAACTTACTCAATTTCCAAAGTGAAAACAGCAAGTGACTTGGGAAATGATCTATAGAGGAAACTGGTGTTCACAACTTTGTCACCAGCAGGTGTAGTTACCTTGTACAGAGTTTTCTGAGATACATGTGTTATAACTACATTACCATTGAGACTGTGAACAATTAAATCCTCCATTTTGAAAGATTAGCATCTGGATTGCTAAATGCAGAATAAATTGATGGCTGAAAGACTTTGCAATCTGTTACCTTTGTACCTATACAAGTATTAAAGCAAAATAATGTAACTACTGATTATAAACTTAATATAATAATAAGGAAGAGAACTGACAAACTATTGATTTTCAAAGTAGGGTCTTTTGAAATCTTGCTTCAAGCTTCAGTGTTCTCATCTTCACAGATCTGGGCTACCTGCTCTACAAAACTCTTTCCCTTTATTGATTCCACTATTAGAATTCTATCTTGTTTGAACAGACCTATAGAGAAAGACACACAATGGACAAATTACAGTGACCTGAGGTGTAGTTTGGGGAAAAATTTGGAAATGACACGATTCTCCTTCTGCAGATTTCTCAATGTATAATACTGAATGAGGAGGTCAGACTTTCTTAAATTATATGCTTCTACAGAAGCTGCCTAGAGTACTTACTGACATTGGGTAATTATAGAACCTCAACTCCTTCCATAATCTATCTGCACTGGTACTGCTCTCTCACTCCCTCTAGCGCACCACTGCCACCCAAGGTAAATTGCCCCATCAATATAGAAACCAAAAATCAGCAGCCATTGCTGCAAAAGCCAAACCACTCATTAAAAAAAAAAAAAATCAAGATAGATTTTTTTTTCTAATAAGTGGATAAACTCCCCTCAGTATTTCCAGAGCTATTTTGCCATTCAAGAGTTTTCAGTGTGATGCTCTGATGATGGAAGAACCACTTCTATCAAATATTAAGCTACTGTAAATTTACTGTAATTGAATAATTTGCCTCTTAGCTTTGGTTCACTAAAACTGTATCAAGGTTTTCATCTCTAAGTGATCGTTCCACACTCTGTTTCAATATATGTCCTGTTAGACAAGGCTCATATATAGTACCATTTGAAATTAGTAATTCTGAAGCCAAGGGATGTTGTAAAAGATCTGGATGATTGACCATAAAGTATGTAAGTATTTAGTCAAATTAAATTGTGATTAGGGTTTTGAGCTCCATATTTAAATACAAAATAGTTGGTTAAATCTTTGATGCTTTAGAAGAGTAGTATCTATGAATTCAAATGAATAGAGAAAATTCTATAGAGATTTTCAGCAAAAGGAATTAGAGGAATATTTTCAAATTTCCATGGCCACTTCTATACATTTTTTTCTTTTTTTAATTGTGCAGATTTTCTCATCACCTACAGACAAGATTGGGGAGTGGAGAGTAATTTTATGAGATGTCTTTCTCCCTGAACCTCATATTAAAGCTGAGTACGTTTGTAGTCTAGTTTAGCTCAGTGAAAGTGAAGGCCTTGCATTTCCAGGAGCTACTTGCCAAGGAAGAAGTCTAAGTTTTTCACAAATATTTCTCTCAGTATAAAGGTCAGCTCTTGTCTTCACTCTCTGCAGAGTAAAGGTTTTGAGATGCATGTGCTTGAAGAACCCAAGCATGGCAAATAATCAGTTAAAGCCTCTGGACTTTAACCTGAACTCAGGGAGTTTTCAGGTGTTCTATTTTTCTCTTCTATATTCAGTTTCAAACAGATCCTCAAAAATAGTAACACTAACACTATCCTTCTATTCCAATTTGGTTGCTACAGATTCCCAGCCCTGTTAGACTATTTAGATTCACCACAGTAGGTGCCCATTATTTTTCCTACAAAACTTATGCCTACATTCACACTGATACATGTGAGAAAACAAAACATTTCCCCATTTTAAAAAGATCTCAATATAGCTTAATTTGTGACTGTTTTTCATGTACTTTGAGATCTTTAGAGGGAGATTGTTGAAGTATTATATGTCGGGGCCATCAGATAACAAAATCTGAAAGGAATCACAAAAGGAAATTTCCAGTATGCCTACAAGGCAATGTCTTGTGCATCACTAGAGTTATGTTCTTTGGAGGACTCTCAGATCACTTCTAGGATTAGACCCTTGAAAAAGAAGATGAAATTGTACCATACTGAAGACTTTTTTTTCTCTTCTGCCCTTGCAAAACTGATTAAACGTAAAATTTTGTATTAAAAAACAAGCAAACAAACAAAAAACCACACAACTTTTTCTCTGTACATTGAGTATCTGCTCCTATTAGAATATTAAAGTAGAATTACAGAACAATTTTGATCAGAAGGGACCTTCAGAGTTCTCCCAGAGTTTTGATGAGCTCTGAGGCTGACTTTGTATGAGATTAAAAATAGCTCAGGTTTAATTTTGTGCACTTAGGGTCCACTCAGATTTTTGAAAATAATTATTTTCATTCCAAGACCAAATCCAAACAAAAAAACGTCATTTGAATTTTTATGTGTGATCATCTGAGTATTATGAGAAGACAGGCAGCTAGACAGATAGGAAGGGAGAAAGGAAGGAGTTTGCACTTCCTCAGATTTACATTTTCTGAAATGACCATCATGTTTAGATGGAGATCAGTACAAATATCAAATACCAAAAAGTTTAAATCATCCTTATAAAATATAGGAGATTATAATTTGATTCTCCTACAAAGTGAAGTTGTAATGTTAAGTTCTATTTTGATGTGGCACAAAAGAGCCATTGGCAAGGGATACCATTCACCAGTCTTTAGTATTGAAATTCTGGCACTGAAAAGGGTTAATTGCCTATTATATAAAGTTTTTGTGAGAATGACATTCTTCTGTGTCAAATCCTATTTTCATTGCACTCAACCTTATTTTAATGACATAGAACTGGACAAATGGGGAAAAACACCCATGGCACAATTTCTGCCAATGAATATTTCAGCAGGTGCCTCTTGGCTAAAAGTCTAGATAAAAGCCTTGCTCCAGGCAAATTAAGAGTGGAAGAAAAGACTTCTAAGTGCTAAGAGCTTATGAGAAAAGAATGAGCATAGAACCCTAGACATGATCCTTTCAGTCAAAAATGTAGGGATCACAGCAAAAAGAAATTGCAGTGGCTCCTCCTTTGTGTTGTAGTCTATGTTTTACTGCTCTGTATAGCAAAAGTTTCTACCTAGAAGTGCTTATCCTCCTCTCACTTTAGTTGTAGCTATAACAATATCATTTCCTCTTGCTTAGAGCACAAGCAAGTCTCTTACATGACTCCCTATAAACACAGGATGCAGGTTTGCAGTTTTAAACTACTCTGAGTTGGTTTATTTAGGAGACTATAGGAAGGATTGCATTGCTGTTACACATTGACAGGATAAAACAAATTCTGATTGGAATTAAAAAGTGGGCTTAAGCCTAAAAACACATAGCCATGGGTAACCTTTGTTCTCTAGGCTACTTTTGAACTCTGATATTGAGGAGCTTCTGAGTTCTTCAGAAAAGCAGAAAGGTGGGATCAGAACTAGGGTACCAAAGGCAGGATAGAACAGAAAAAGGAGAGCTAAAACTGGGCATGAGTTACGTATGAAATACCAGCAGGGTTCTTGGAGAAAACAAAAAAGAAGGCACAGAAGTGTGGCAGCAACATAAAAACTGTGGGTCAAAGCACAGTGAAGTTTGGGAAGTTTGGGTATATGGTTACAACTTCTGAGTAAAACAAAAAAAAAATCTTCAGCTTCAGGATTTCCCCTAAGTCTGCAACTGCTCTATAACTGTCTTCCTGCACTTTGTCTTGCAGTACAGACCAAAACTTTGAAGGCCATGATAAAACCCACATCCTTCAGAAATGCAGGCATATGCCTCACCCCAGTCGTGCCTCAGCTCTGCTTGCAGAATGGCACCTGCCTTTCCCCTGACATTTTATATGCAGCCATTAACTTTTCCTACTGATTTCAAAGATGGCTCCATTAAGAAAAGTGTACATTGAAGAAAAAAAATTTAATAGGATTAGTTGAAACTCTATGATTTTCTTGGCAGACTTCAAATGTCAAAACCAGAACTTCTATTATGTTTACAAGGAGGCACAAGCAAGACTTTTTGCCAGTATGTTTTTGCACTTTTCTTCTTTTCCATTTCTTTGCTTTTCTTGTGTCTTATTATTTATCCACAACATATCTGTCTCTGGACTTACTCTTTTGATTGTAAACTTTCTTGTCTGTAAGAATTCCACCAGACATATTTAATCTCAATTCTCTTTTCCATATTTTCCTTTCCAATTCTGTCCTATTTGTTCATCTTTTTATCACCTTTCCAATTTCTGGTTTTATTATAATATTAAAGAAATTCTTCTGGAGAGAACAATTCTTCATTCCTAAAAAATAAAAGACTTCTCTAAAAATTACATTATCTCCTTAAAATTGCCATGCAGGAGGGAAAACACAAAACAAAACAAGACTTGAATTTTCAGCTACAAAAATTTCTATAGTTTGCTTTGTTGGTTTATTTTAGTGTTTTTTTGGATGAGAGATTTGTTGTTGTTGTTGGGGGGTTTGTTTAGTTTTGCTGGGTTTTTGTTTGCTTTTTAATGTTTGGGGTTCTTTTGGGGTTGTTTGTTTGATTTGTTTTCTTATATTTTGTCTTTTAAACATATTAGCAATCTAAAATGTTCTCACCACCCAGCCTGTATTTGTGCTGGGGCACTGCAATCCCAAGCACAAATCCAGGCTGGGTGGTGAGTGGCTGGAGAGCAGCTCTGAGGAAAAGGACCTGGGGGTCTGGGTGGATGAGAAGCTCAACATGAGCCTGCAGTGTGCACATGCGGCCCAGACAGCCAGCCGTGTCCTGGGCTGCATTAAGAGAGGCATTACCAGCAGGGCAAGGGAGGTGATTCTCCCCCTTTACTCTGCTCTTGTCAGACCCCACCTAGAATACTGTGTGAAATTCTGGAGCCGCCAGCACAAGAAGGACATGGAACTGTTGGAGAGAGTCCAGAGGAGGGCCACGAAGATGATCAGAGGGCTGGAGCAGCTCTGCTATGAGGACAGGCTGAAAGAGTTGGGGCTTTTCAGCCTGGAGAAGAGAAGGCTTCGAGGAGACCTTATAGCAGCCTACCAGTATCTGAGGGGGGCCTAAAGGAGGGCTGGGGAGGGGCTGTTCACAAGGTCTTGTAATGACAGGATGAGGGGGAATGGGTTCAAATTGGCAGAGGGGAGATTTGAACGGGATGTTAGGAAGAAATTCTTCACAGTGAGGGTGGTGAGGCACTGGAACAGGTTGCTCAGGGAGGTTGTGTCTGCTCCCTCCCTGGATGTGTTCAAGGCCAGGCTCGATGAGGTCTTGAGCATCCTGATCTAGTGGGAGGTGTCCCTGCCTATGGCGGGGGGTTGGAACTGGATGATCTTTGAGGTCTCTTCCAACCTAGACCATTCTATGATTCTATGATTCTATGAAATGACAAAACTTCTCAGAAAAAAGTGTTGTTCTGTTAAAACCACCATTGTCTATGGAAAAACAAATGTGAGCATCACTACAAAATACTCTTCCCACACCTCCCTGTCTCAGAGTTCTTTCCTTTGCTCTAAAGTTCTGCAATACCCTTGCTATTCCCTATATTTTGGCACATTCTACTGAAACTCTGTCATCCGTATATCCACTGCTTTTCACTGTTGTCCTCCCAACTTTGATCTGCTCCTCTGCAGTGGAGTTGGGTACCAGTATATGGCTGAAAAAGAGAAGAATCCTGCATTCTTATTTGATGCCAGGGGGTGTTTTCCTATTTTTATCTATACAGCATTAACTCTGTTATATCAGAGTAAAAAGCTGCACACAAATAATGTCCATTTAATCCTGTGGACAGTGTTTCAATTTCTAAAGAATAAAGTTTCATTATAGACATTGTGTTATTATTGACAGAGTCGACTTTTTAGGAAATTTATTTTTTCTGGGAGCAAACGAAGCCAGCCTTGCTAAGATGGACACTGCATAACTGTAAGAATCCTTTAGCAGAAATATTTCAATGTTAACAAATGTCAAGATTAGAACACATTTTTAATGAAACATAATTAGAAGTTGACCCATTGTAAGACAGTAGAGCAACGGTTCTTAAATTTTAAGTTGTTGAAAATATTATTGTTACTTTGTTTATATTCCACGAAAGAACCACTGATGTTTCAGCACACCAAATGAAGCTAAAAAGTATCTACTTTTTCTTCATTGGTAGTGTCCTTCAATTAAATCTTTGCGAAAGCATAAATTCTCCAGCAGCATGGAAAGCCCCTAGTGTTTATGTTACCAATAGCTTTTGTAAACACTTCCCTAATAAATGGACACAGATAGCATAGCATGAAGGATGTGTAAAGAACAAAATAAACAATGCTAAACTTTGACTGATTTGAAGAATGCTGTTTTTAATGGGTGTCAGTTTTCCAGAATTTATTTTATTTTTAATAAGACTATAAAAACTTAGAAGATTGACCTTCGGCAGGAGAAGTAGTCTTGCTAACTTGTTAGTATATTTCCTAGCACAAGAATGAAGTTAAACATTTCTGTGTTTGACAGGTATCATTTGACATCTAGCCATTTCACTGTCAAACTCTAGACTGTAGCACTGTAATGAAAACTCTTCAGAACCACTCAGTCTACAGATCTACTCATGCCATCAACAGCCATGGACATTGTTCCACTGATTAGTATTATTAATATGTCTAAATATAAATGCATGGCGTATTTCCTGGAAATTCATCTTGGAGGAGTTTTGGTATCATGGCTCCACTCTGGGTATGCTCTTTGGCCCAACTACAAATCACTTCTCTGAGAATCATCATCTCAACTCACAACCTGAAAACAACAAGCTTCTTTATATCTCATGGCTGCTGCTGATACTTTCAAAACTATTTCTACCTCGGGTCTAAATCATCGCCATATACTTTTATAGTGCTATACCGAAGCAAACCAGAATGCATATATCAAATTAACTGAGAGCAATCAGTACAGAGATGGCATAGTCCAAACTCATGATGGTAAATCAGTTGTTGACTGCATGGTGAACAGCTGCAATCAGAATTAAGACCTTAGTCAGTGACTATGCAGACAAAGATGGCAAATACTTTGTGATGGAGTTGCATGTCTGATGTACCTCAATAAAGCATTATCTTTATCTGTACAGCAGTTTTAATCACACAGAGCTTCCATTCCAGGGCAACATATTTATCTTTTTCAACCTCTGATGATTGTTGTTTCTGTAGTTTATGATGTCATTCTTTAAAACAAAATAACAAGTGATGGTTCTTGGAACAGAAAAATGGATCTCAGATCTTTGGATGTTTTTTTTGTTTTTTTCTGGGAGCAAGAGAAACTTCTGTTGTTGACTGAACTATCTTAGGCATAATAAAGAATTTCTAGGTTTTAAAGAATTAAATGTAAATGGCCTTTCAGATCCAGCAACTTAACACAGATAATGAGTGTTCATTTTCACAGAAAGCATTCCAAGATATATTCTTCCATGTATGTATTTACCTACAATTGTAGTTAGAAGCTGTTTGATCTGGAACAGAATTAATTCTATTTAGTGATTTTCATTTTCATCTCAGTCTCTTCCAAGTAACTGCACTTTCTGAAGTGAACAACATATTTTTGCAGACACTCTCTGCCTCTGGAAGTGATAATGCTTGATGTTTGTAGTTACTACAAAGAATTGGTATGAAGAAAGTCCATATATGTATTATACTTGCTTTTGTGGAAACAAAGGTAAGCTTTATATACCTTGTTGGGGGGTACAGTAAGTAAGAGTTTGCACCTGCAGACAGGACCTTAATCTGACCAATAATGTAAGTGTGTGTCATATTAAGTATAAATCTGAGGGATCTCAACAATTAAGCCTCTTTTTCAATGACTGACCTCTGAGGAAACTATATTCCACCTTTGATCCCAGTTCATCTCTTCCTGAATCCAGCTGCAAAATTCCATCTCCTGAACCCATTTCCCACATGCTGCTGAGTCCATTCTGGGCCATTCCCCAATGCCTCCTCACAGCATTAGTGGTTGCAATGACATAATTGCCATCAGTGTGGTTGGATTTGATGCTAATTTGTAAATATTTTTATATACTTAATTTTATTATTTGTTTGTTTTTTTTTTTTTCCTCATTAAAGTTGTTTTAGGTTTCTTTTCCATCTCTCCCTTTTTCTCTTTCCTCTTCTGAGAAAGGAGAGGCTTTAATAGAGAGCAGCTCGAACTTATTACAACAGTGTAAACAGTCACTACAGGCTTCCTGAAATGGGACAGGAAGCCCAACGTTAGAGCAAACCTTCTGAAAGGAGAGTGTTAACAAGCCTAATTGTGAGTACTAGCCTGATTAACTAGAATGTGAACTGTTATGATCCAGAAGCTGAGAAATTGCAAGGAAAGGTTTAAATTTTACTAGTAATCAACTTTTCTTCAACTTTTTTTTTAATTTTTTTTTTATTGCTACTCTGTCAGACTTTCAGGCTGAGAGATGCATTGTGTTCTTGAGGAGTGGAGAGCATTAGCTGATAAAGTGAGCATTGTCTAAAGATGTTTGACAGTTTGTGGAAAATCTGATCTTTACCTTGTCAGACAGCTGACAAGTATTTGACCTGAAACCCCATTGTCCCAGTTGCATTTCTCACATGAGTCAGCAACAGAGACTACAACGGGCAACTAATAATGAGATTGGAAAATCCTTCTAAGAAGAATTTTCATTAATGCATTCTCATTATCTCTTCCCCTACCATTCTGATTGCAGACATCAGCCCTTTTGTGACACAGTTTCAGGAAACACATTATGTGACTGCTTTCCATCTTAATGTCTCTGTCTCAGCTACAAAAACAGAACACCACAGCTCATATAGGTAGTAAACATTTTCCTTAAACAAAGATATGTGGAACTTTCTTTGTGCTGCTTATTCAATCCATTAAATAACAAAACAGTTCTGACATTCCAGCATTCTGTAGATAAGCAGTACAGCAGCAGTTACTCTTAAGGGAATAAAAAGATCTTTGATATTATGTATCACCTCCATATGGGAATGTTCCAGCTTCTCCTGTGGTGGAGCAGTTCACTGTAGCGCAGAGTCTGTTACACTACTACCTATTGCATGCTGTGAACTAGGTGAAGACATTGAGTCCTTGAGGAATCAATGCTTCTTGTTCTATCCTGCATTATGCTTATAATAACCAATATTAGTTGTGTTCAAACAATGAATTTAATTTACTTATACTGAAACTCCAAGCTGCTTGGTTTGCTCATCCTGTTTGCTGTAGCTCTTCAGTTCTAATCAGATTGCTCTGACTCACACAGAGAAGTAAGCTGCATCTCTGAACTAAGGTTTCGCCATTTATAGTGACCTGAAGCACTGGCTTGGGACAAGGCAGAGGAAGGTACATTACTTGCATGGAGACGCCTCTTCAGCCCCTTCATAGCACTGTAATAAACTGTAATGATTACTTTTAGGCCAGTTGCATGAAGAAGGATGGAGATGTCTGTCCATACAGTATGCATTTCTCAAACAGGTGATCCCTACATCCTCAGTGGAAAAGTCAGCAGACCAGTTTTGACCTAAAGGCTGCTATTTGGATCTCATTGGCTTTGGTTTTTGGACAGTAATTCTTTTTTTCTTTTCTTTTTTTTTTTTTTTTTTTTTTTTTCTTTCTTGACTATGCAAAGCAACTATTTTTTTCCCCAAAAAATTCTGTCTTGTGATTATCTCTCAATAGCTCTCTTCCACATATAAACTTAAACTAAAATTGAACAGGAATGTTTCTCTGTTCTTGGAAAAGGGTCATCAGAATTCAACACAGTGTGTCAGAAGGAGATTTCTCAAAGGCAATGAGAGCTCATGAAAAACTTAATACTGTCTTAGCTCTATTGATTGTACTTTTCCCGGTACATACTAGAACTGCACAAATAGCCCTCTTGAAGAGATTTAAGCTAGCCTGGACCTGACCATTCTTTTCTGACCCATTGTCAAGGAAGGCAGGGGGGCAAAGTCGTTTTGGTCAACTGATAAGTGTCTGGTGTGATGAGTGAGGAACTGAGTGATACATACAGAATGTAAACTTATTTTAAATTACAGCACTTGGGGAACAAGAAAGAAAACAAAACTGTTGAAAAATGGCAGTTATCAGAGGTGGATAAATTTCTGCTGTTAGATAATGTAATTATTCCCTCAACTATACTTAATTATCAGGTACACAGATAAATTGTCATTTTTCTTCCTTTTCTTAAAATATTGAAAATTAATTGAAAAATGCTTCTTAAGAAAGATAATTAAAGAAATATGCTATGAAACAAGACCACGTGAAATTTCATTTTATGTGTAAATTACATGTGGGCCCAAAGGGGATGTAGCCTTATTATACAGTTTATTCCTCCATTAGCATTTCAATAGAGAGACTTTTCCTCCTGGTTCAGAGGAAAACAAGGAAAGCAAGAGACATATGCTAGAGCTACATACAGATAGGATGTCTGGAAAAGCTCCTCACATCCCCAAGAAGGAATGAAAGAGAATAGCGTTGTGATCTCTGCAGATGAGAGAAGATTGCAGAAGTGTGAGGTGCAACTAATTTCATTCAGAAATTAATTCTGCAGACCAGACTGCAACTTGAATCAGGTCCTAAGTCTTGATGCTGTAATGTTAGTTCCCTGCTGGAATCTATTCATAGAAGGACCTCAGTACAGTGTACAAACACCAGCAGAAACAGTTATATTCAATCTTTCTGCTTTCGAGCACATACCTTCTTCAGATGAATAAATGCAGAAGTCAGAGGACTGTGTTAACTAATTTGAAATATTTAATCAGTACAGAGCCTATTTATTCATAGAAAATCTGAGAAAATCTGCTTCTGAGGTTTTCAGCTTCAGCTCTTCCTATCATACTAGGAACTTCCTGATGTCTCCCCAGGCAACAGTGGTGTGTTTAGCCACATAAGTATACCTTCAGTTTTTGTGCATTTGAGGTTCAGTTAGGTAAAGACTGTTGTTGTCTACAGAATCAAACTATGTTGTGTTAATTTTCTGTTCACCTTGTCAAAAGATCACATTACATGTGGAGATGTTATCATGGGGACCTTATTTTGGTGCTTATTGCTTTTATCTTCACTTAATGTTTGAATAAGCAAACTCAGAGGACTTGTTTACAACTCTTCTCTAATATGTCTTGGATATAATTTGTGAAGTTAAGAGTTGGACTGACAAACAATACTGTGACAAACAAACAAAATATGAAGCTGTTTATATTTCTCCATTGGGGAAAAACAGAACAGTGTGAAGGACGTTGCTAATTATGCTGGTTTGAACTAATTGGAGAATTTGAGTGAAAAATTAGGCTATTGGCTGAGAGAGGAAAACACAGAAGGAAAACTTCACCCAGAGCTCTACTGAGAAAGAAAAAAACCTTGTTTTAGGAGTGTAACCCAAACATAGACAGTAAGACGGTTTCAGACCTTGCTGGGCTGTGGCTGCTCTTTGCATGGTTCCTTTGTCTCTGTCCTTTGTAGCTGATTCTTAATAATTCTGCTAACTTCTTTCCTACTACTAATCCCCCTGGCTGATTTACCTCAGCTTATCTGCAGCATCAACAGGTGGTGAGATAAAGATTGAGAAAGGGGGGAAAGGTGGTAGCGGGTGGTTGGTTACCCTTCTTGGGGATTTTGATCTCTGTGAGGGCTGTGGTGTTTCTGTATTACCTTTTCACTGTATATATTTGTAAATATCTGTTATACATTGTAAATATCTGCTTGTATATTGTGCATTGCTGTAAATATAAAGCTTCATTTATCACCTTCCAGTGTTCTGAGTCCTAGCTGGGGTTTATTTCAAAGGGTGGGGGGCCAGGTAACTGCTAAACCACCACACTAATTTACAGGAACTTAAGAGACATCTAAAGATAATTATTACTACCTTTCCAGATATATTTTGCAAAGAAGATAAAAAATGACTGGCAATTGGTGACTGATGTTTGCTGTAATAATCAACACTGTCACCTTCCCTCCTCTCATGTTGTCTCTAGCTATATTTCACTTTACATTGAGACAAGAATTTTTCTTTATTAAGTTGCAGGCTTGATCTCTGCCTGAAAACTCTTACTACTACTAAGATATAAATAAACAATAATGAAATGTGGTCCAGTTGATACACTGGAGAGAAGGGTTGTAATCCAGAGGGACTTGGACAGGTTTGAGAGGTGGACCCAAGCAAACTTCATGAAGATCAACAAGGTCAAGTGCAAGGTCCTACAGCTGGGTCAGGACAATCCCAAGTGCACATATAAGGTGGGAAAGGAGTGGCTCGAGTAGTCTTGAGGAGAAGGACTTGGAGGAGTCAGCTGATAAATTCAACATGAGCTGGTAATACGTACTTGAAGCCCAGAAGGCCAACCATATCCTGGGATGCTCCAAAAGAGCATGGTCAGCAGGAGGTGATTTGGCCCTTCTACTCTGCACCTGTGACACCCCCATCTGGAGTACTGCATCCGCTTCTGGTGTCCCCAGCATAAGGACACACTGCTGATGGAGAGAGTCCAGAGGAGGGTCATGAAGATAATCACAGGGCTGAAGCACCTCTCTATGAGAACAGAAAGAGTGGTCAGGCTTTGGAATGGATTGCCTAGGGAAGTGGTTGAGTCACCAACCCTGGATATGTTTAAAAGTTATTTGGATGTGATCCTTGAGGATATGGTTTAGGGGTAAACTTTGTAGAGTAGGGATAATGGCTGGACTTGATGATTTTTTTGTTGTTGTTGTTTGGTTGGCTTTTTTGGGTTTTTTTCAACCAGAATGTTTCTGTGATTCTGTGACAGGCTAGAAGAGGGGCTGTTCAGATTGAGAAAAGAATGCTCTGGGAACATCTTATAGCAGTATCCCAGTACTCGAAGGGGGCCTACAATAAAATTTAAAAGTGACTTTTTTAAAGAACTTGGAGTGATAGGACCAGAAGGAACGGCTTTAAGCTTGAGGAGGGTAACTTTAGACTAGATATTAGGAAGAAATTCTTTACAGTGAGGGTGGTGAGACACTGAAACAGGTTGCCCATGGAGATCATGAATATCCCCTCCCTGGATGTATTAAAATCCAGGCTGGATGAGGCTTTGAGCAACCTGGCGTGGTAGAAGGTGTCCCTGCCTATGGTACAGGGATGGACCTGGATGACCTTTAAGTTCCCTTCCAAGCTAAACCATTTTCTGAATCTATGAATCTATAAAGTACATAACAACTAAGGAGGAAATTAGGTGTGGGATCTCCTTTACACATTGCCTGAGATGTTATGTCCTTTCCAATGTTTGATGATGTAGCCAGCAAGTGAAAGTGTCATTATATGTTTGAGCCACTGTGACGGGATAAGGCTTAATTAGGCTCTATATCCCGTGGAACGAGGAGGTCCTAGTGTCCCCCCCGTGGTTCTTTTGGGTTCTGGTCAGCAGAAATAAACGCACGTGTTGCTCAAACGCCAGGTGCAACACTTTAACAATCAGAACTCAGGAAACAGAGAGGTTACATACAAATATATCCCGACCGCGCCTACAAAAATACCGCAGGACGCGAGGGGGGAAAACACGCTTCTTCCCGAACCTGAGGTGGGGGAAGAAGGGAAAAAACGATTTAGCCCGAAATAGGGAAGTAGGGAGAGAGATAGAGAGATTAGCCTTGCCGCTTTGGGAGAGCTGCCGTGTTTCGCTGCCTGTTGCTGTGCACGTGGCTGGGCTCTTCACAGCCACTGCGGGAGACGATGGTGAACGAGGAGAGCAAGGAAGAGTAGAAGAAAGAGCAACTAACGGTCACTGTGCCCCCCCTTAAATACCCTAGGGGGCGTGTGAGACTGACCAGCAGGCACTCAGCATTCTTCAGCTGGCCAATTGATTCAAATAGCTCCATGCCTGTGTGCTGCCCGAGGTATCCCTGGCTCCTGGGGCCACGGGTGCCCCCGCCCCTCAACCCCTACTGGACCTTGGACGGTAGGGGGAGGAGAGAGCCCAGGGATTGGACCAATTCTAGGGTGTTTGTCACCCCATACCAGGACAGCCACACAAACCTATTCAACTTGTGATCCTTCTGAAGTCCCCACATTATCTTGATTTGATTTATGGTTTGCTTGGCACTTTCTGAGAATACCGGTGCTCTCCAACCTTTGTCATTTATAGAGTCTATGTAATAACATCAACTGCAATAATGTGAGGTAATCATAGAATGGTTTAGGTTGGAAGGGACCTCAAAGATCATCCAGTTCCAGCCCCCCGCCATAGGCAGGGGCACCTCCCACTAGATCAGGTCACTCAAGGCCTCATCCAACCTGGCCTTCAACACCGCCAGGGAGGGAGCATCCACAACATCCCTGGACAACCGATTCCTGTGTCTCACCACTCACTGGAAAGAACTTCCCCCTAACATCCTGTTTAAATCTCCCCATTACCGCTCATCCTGTCATTACAAGACCTTGTAAATAGTCCCTTCCCAGCCTTCCTGCAGCCCCCTTTCAGATACTGGAATGTCTTCTTGAAGCCTTCTCTTCTCCAGGCTGAAAAGCCCCAACTGTAGTAGCCTGTCCTCATTGGAGAGCTTCTCCAGCTCTCTGAACCCTCTTTGTGGCACTCATCTAGACTTGCTCTAACAGTTCAATGTCCTTCCTGTGTTGGGTGCTCCAGAACTGTACACAGTACTCCAGGTTGATAATGTTCCGTCAAAATGGCAGTAAGGATACTTATAAAAACAGTGATGCCAAAAGTTTCCCCCCTTCCCAAATCATGTAATGAAGTGCTGTATGAAGCAGGATTTCTGTGACATCTTCCAGTCTTACAAGCCACTTCAATTCAGCATATTTTTTCCATTGTTGAAGTACTTTCCCCTACTTCCCTGCAACTAATTCTTGTCTATAACAAAGGTGGTTTAACTAAATATATATCAGCTTTCATATGTTTCCCTATCTCACTTTTCATTCTCCAGGGACTGATTTTAACCCTTCACTTCAAAGGCTTTGTGATTTCAAAAGTATGGAATAAACCCCCAGTGTTTTTTTCTACAAAGTGACAGTTTGTTATCAACATTCTTTCTCACAAGCTGGTGTGATTTAAGAGTGCTTTTTTGTTGTTGGGGTTTTTTTACATCTAATGCATGACTAAATGAAGTCATGCACCTTCTTTAGCTGAATGGTTGAGGAGCCTGAAATTCTACTCACTTTATGGGTACTTTCTTAATGAAATATTTCATTGCTCCAGATTCCCCCATTTGTCTGAAAAAGGGTCAGCTGTCAAAGATCTCAGGCCTCCTGTTTTCCCATAGATATTTACCTGTGGGCATCAGAAAGAGGATAATGGTAATAGATATTTTCCTTTTTCTGTCTCACTGAAAGTTTCCTCCATTCTTTCTTATTTAGAGGAATCTATTTTAACGTTTGAGTCACACATCATAGGTAAGATTTCTGACTATTTCTGCTTATACATCAGAATCCGTTCTGTCACTTGCACACACCAAATATATTTTCTTCATCTACCAATACCTTTTTTTTTTTTTTCATTTTTAAATAGTCACTTTATACTGAAAGCACTAAGGAATTTATATAAAAACTAATTCTGAATATACAATCAATTCATTTGATAGTGAAAGACAGCACTGGCACAAAAAAGGCATATTTGCTGTTTTGAGGTTTTATTTTCCTTTTTTTTTGAAGAGTAGACCTATATGGATGTCACAAATGAGACCACTCCTGAAATATGTGCTCAAAGATTTATGTTCCATTTGAAAAAAATTGACTAGTGGAGTCTCAACACCTTTTCTGTTCAGACTTTGACTAATCCTCTCTTGTTTTGAGTGAATTCCCAACGACTTGCTCCAGTAACTCTTGCCTGGATTTAGCATTTGTACTTTCTCAAAATCCCATTAAACTCTATAGTAGGTTTAAAATGATCAGTCTAGTTTAATAGAGATTAAATGCATTGACACATATCAAATATTAAGGAAAAAACAAGCCTTCATACTTAAACTTTTAAACAGCATAGAACCTGGCCTGATATTTATGTCATAGCATATCTCCACTTCTTTGTACTACGCCTCATGACTTTGTACAGTTTTGTCCATTGTCTGTTGTTACTCAAGGTAGATATGAACATTTTTCAACCTTATTAATGAGACTCCTATATTCCAGGTATCTTAGGTTGTGCCTCAACAAACCATCTGATATAAGACAAAGTCTAGTCCAGGGCTCCCCACCACCTGGACTTGCACCTCTGCAAACAGCGTTATGGTTCCTACATGGGATACACCCATATGATTCCTTTTCAGGCGGTATGATGAAGGTTGATCCTTCTGAGTGTTTCCCAGTTATGAAGTCCTCAGGCACACCCTGGAAGAGGAGACTGGGCAGAATGCCCAGACGCAGTAGTATTGGCAGAGCCTTTCATGGTATATAGTTACATATCAATAGACAAAAATATAGTAGATCATCAAGTACAACTTTTTCTCTCAAACCCGGATCTTAGCTCTTATTCTCATTTAATGTTTAGTAAATGTAAAGCACTGTATTGCAACAACTTTATAGTCTTAAAAAAACAAACAAACAAACAAGCATTTTTGAGTAGTTAACAGATTTTTTTTTTTCAATTCAGTGCTTTTCAACTTTCTAGGTAATGTGCAACAGTCAGGGACAGGGAAGTGGAACTTACAGGTTTGCCTCCGTGATCTGTCTGCTGAAGAGTGAAAATGTGTCTTTGAGACCAGTTCTTATCAACATGCAAAATTTGTCTTTTTATTATAAAATAAAAATTCACATGAAAGCATAATTTTAAAACAAATATGATATACGATGGTATTAAAATAGAAAACAGCAATAGAGCACATCTCCAGATACATATGTATACATATATACATAGAGTTTATGTCTACAGTCCTTCCAGTGAATAATCTGCCAGTCTCTGTTTCGTTATTAATTATAAATAGATCCTAACCAAGGGATGTATGTTATGTCTAGTTTTAAAAGCATATGAGGTTCAGATATTTATGGGCAAAAGTTTCCACAGTCTGTGCGAGCAAGACAAAGCACTTTCAAACTGGAACCTGACACTTGCAATATGCATGTATGTCTCAGTTACACAGTAGTCAGAGGGCAGGCATGCAGAGAGAGAATATTTTATAAGTCGATATCAGTAAACTTCAAAATCAGGCCCAGTGATGGAAATGAAAGCTGTTCATAAGGTACAGTGAGCAAGAGCACACCTTTAAAAGCTTGGCAAGCAAAAGCCAGAATGTGATAGATGCTGTAATTCAGAACCAGAGGCCAATGCAGCAGAGACAGAGCTGGAGTGATGTACTGCCTGTTTGTGCTGCCAAGGACTCCATGAATAAGATGAAGTTTGAAGATCATATTTGTAGGAGATAGTTCAGCAATCAGTTCTGGATCCTAAAGCCAGATTAAACTGCCAAATAAGTAAGCGATCTTTAGAACTACTTTAATTTGATTTTATTCTGTGCAGGACTCTAATGCAAAAATTTATAATTTTATTTTATTTTATATTGTTATTGACAAACCAGCTCTCTTTTGCCCCTTAAAACACTTATTGCAAAAGACTGCTTTTTTTTCTGAATGTCTTCCAGGGCAAGCTGCAGATTGATTTAAAGGCATGTGATTAAGAAGAACACAGTCCAGAAGAAAAGCCAATTATGCACAGTTCAATGAATGAATCAGGTAAATGTCCCATTAAGTGACATTACCAATAGCATAAAGTCACTAAAGAGCAATGTTTCTGGAAGATTCTAAATAAAGTAAATATGCTTCAGTTGAAAATTTAGCTACAGATGTTAGAGGAAAATGCAAAATATGTCAGACATATTTTGAGGTGTAGTTACTGGCGTTGGTGGAAATTTTGGTGCCAATTAGCCTCAAAGAAATGGATTAAATGAATCATCATCAAGGAAGACTTAAGTTGTCTACAGCTTAAATGATCATTAGTGCAATAGACTAATTTTTGCCTTGGGTCCAGGGCATTCAGTATACCACTAAAAAAAAAACTACAGCCATGCAATTTTTGGAGGGGAGACTGGACTGTTCAGGAGACTGGTTAAAAATGTCCCTTGGGAGACAGTCCTGAAGGGCAAAGAGGTCCAGGAAGGTTGGACATTCTTCAAGAAAGAAGTCTTAAAGGGGCAGGGGCAAACTGTCCCCATGTGTCATAAAGCAAACTCTCAAGGAAGACACATTTCCATCATCTATTCAGTAGCCCTGGTTAAAAGAGTGAAGGTCAGACTGTTGGAAGCTTGCCAACGTGACACCCATCTACAAAAAGGGCCAAGAGGAGGATCCAAGGAGCTACAGACCTGTCAGCCTGGTGTCAGTACCAGGGAGACTATGGAGTGGCCCATCTTGGGTGTGCTTGCACATTAAGTGCAGGATAATGGTAGGATCAGTCCCAGCCAGCATGAGTTCATGAAAGGCAGATCCTGCTTGACAAACCTCATCTCATTCTATGAGTAGGTGACATGACTAGCGGATGAAGGAAAGGTTGTGGATGCTGTCTACCCGGACTTCAGTAAAGCCTTTGACTCTGTCTCCCATAGCATTCTCCTAAAGGAACTTGTGACCCATGGCATCATCAGATGGACTCTTTGCTGAACTAAAATCTGGCTGGGTAGCCATGTCCAAAGAGTTGTGACAAACAGAGTTAAATCCAGCAGGCAGCTGGTCACAAGTGGAGTCCCCCAGGGTTCAGTCTTAGGACCAGTTCTGTTTAATATCTCTATTAATAATTTGAGTGGAATGTTACTTAGTGGCTGGAAAGCAGTCTGGTGCAAAAAGATCTAGGGATGCATGTAGATGGCTGGTTGAATATGAACCAGTACTGTGCCCAGGTGGCCAGTATCAAAACCAGGCATCCTGGCCTCTTATCAAAACCAGTGTGTGCAGAAGAAGTGGAGAAGTGCTCACACCCCTCTGCTTGGCCCTGGTGAGGCCACAGTTTGAGTGTTGTGTTCAGTTCTGGATGCAACAGTATAAGAAATACATTAAGGTATTTGAGTGTGTTCAGGGAAGAGCAAAAAGGAGGGTGAGGCGTTTGGAAGGCATGTCCTACAAGGAGCTGCTCAGTGAGCTGGGATTCTTTAGTCTGGAGAAATCTAAGATGAGAGCTTATCTTTCTCTGCAGCTACCTGAAGGGAGGTTGTAGTGAGGCCAGTGTTGGTTACTCGTCCAAAGTAACTAGCAATAGGATGAGAGGAAATGGGTTTAAGTTGTGTCTGGGGAGTTTTAGATTGGATATTAGGAAAAACATCTTCACTGAGAGAGTGGTGAGGCATTGTGACAGGCTGACCAGAGAGGTGGTGGAGTCACCATCCCTTGAGGTGTTCAAAAATCGTGTAGATGTGGTGCTTCAGGATATGGTCTAGTGGTCATGTTAGTTGGGTTATGGTTTGTCTTAAAGGTCTTTTGGAACCTTAATAATTTCATGACTCTGTGTTTCTATGAAGCAAAATGAACCAACAACAGATTGATCCCCTTCTAAGACTGCTGGGATGAATCATACTCCTGAGGTATCTCTCTCTCTTCATCAAATACAGAGGCAGCTGAGATAACTGACTTAGATTAGATGCCTAACTTTTAAATGATTAATGTTAGGTGAGGTGAATACTACCTTAAGATGGTGTTTTTAAGGGCAGAGTATGTATACAAATGTGATTAGTAATGCCATTGTGGAAGTTCTCCATTTAATCACAGAGATTCAAATGCAATGCTTTTCAATGATAATCAGAATTCAAAATCAAATATATATTTTTAGTATGCCAAATCCTCACTGAAGAAAAGTGTGGACATGGACGGACTGGCTTTTCTTTTAACATTCACAGGTGAAAATATTTTTGTGTTTCACTCTTCCACTTCATTCCACTGTGTCTTAACCATAGAGGTTAGTTAGTTTCCTATGATACAGTGTGATATCCAGGATGGTTTCACAGTTCCAAGCCCACAAATTTGAGGAAAGTAAACTGGTATATTGTACAAGGGTGCTACAGTATTATGAATGTGATGACCCTAACATTAACCCTAACCCTAACCCTCTGCTCAGTAACTGAAGTAACTGACGTAAGAAAGATGTAGACCAAGGGCATTTTGGGAAAACTAGGTAACTGAGTAATATACACAGGAAACATCCTAAAATTCGTAACAGTACCGAATACATTCAAACATTAAGCTAAGAGCAGAAAGTATTCTAGTCTGTCCATATCTGTGATGTATACTGTATATGAACTCATCAGAATACCCTTAGTATGCTTTCCATCCATTTATTTCACTGGAACAAATATAGTACATGCATACTTAAGAAAAAAGGCATTAATATTTCTTTTGATTCAATGTATTCAATTTATTCAATTACCAGATAGTGCCAAAGGTAATTTTGAAGTGATCAGGTTAAAATTTATGTGAGTTAAAACAAAGAGATGGCTTAATTAAATAAGCACACTTAACTCATTAACCCTGTGCCACTGGGACTAATCATTATGAACCCAGGGCTGCTAATAATCACGAAAGTAGCAAAGTTCTGCTTTTTGCTGTTGCACAGAAAAGAAGAAAGATATAAACAGACAAAGGGAAAATAGAGGTGGTCTGTAGGTATTCCTGGAGTTGTAGGGGAAGCAAGGGCACCAGATGAAGTTATTAGTGCTTGGTTTTCCAAGAGAAAATCCTGCATTTTTATAAAGCTGTTTCTCCTTCACACTCTGAACAGAAGTTATTAGTTAGAAAGTGCAGAAGACAGGTGATGCTTTCATTGTTGAGAATGTGAGAAAGGTTGGGTAGTTTCAAACAAGAATGAAGAAATATAGTAGATCGAAGACCAGTGACCCCATCTGACCTGGCTTTATATAAAGTGGCACAGAAGTCTCAGTTTCCATCATTGCTCAGGATGCAGGGAGGTGGGGGCTAAGAGGAGTGGTGGGTCATCTGCAAATATTTGTAATTCTCAAGGTAGTGTTTAGTGAGCTGGGAATAGGTCATGCTTCCCTTTGAAATGCTGCTGGGACTAGATCAGTTATTAATCCTCCCAAGACAGAGAAGGCCTTACAAAGGTCATCTGCTCTGTTAAAGACATTTCATGAACCATTTCATAAGCTCTCCAAAGCTAAAAACGGGGCTTCGCCTCAGTGGTATGATATCCATACTTTGCATATCTGCTACAATCAGAGCAGTATTTGGTGTATGTAAGGCTGCTTAATGCTTATGATAACATCATTACATCCTTGCTGTCTCAGAGTCTGAATGAGACTACTTCACATGAAAAGTCTCTAGCTCAAGCTAAATCTAGGCAAGATGCTAGAAATGCTACTGGGAAAAGAGAGATACTTGTGAAAGCTACCTCACTCTAATCAATTTAAAATTTCTATTTAATTCTAAGAGACCTCAGTAATCCTTGAGCTCAGGATCAAAATCTGTGTTCTATGTACAGGACAGCAAAGAAAGTTGGAACCTGTGAGTATGTGATCTGTTGTGCTGATGAGTAGGAAAACAACAATCTGTCAAGTCTTATTTCCAAGTTTTGGGGTAGGGGTTTGTCTTACATGGAACATGCCCTATAAGTCACAATGCCTTAAACCAGGAACTAGAGATAAACCAGATTAAGGAAGAGAATAAAAATATTATGTTTCCCCTCTGACCTCTCTTACCTAAATAAACATTTTTTTTCAAATTTTCTTCATGAATAAAAATCTCATCAGTCTACTTGTCCTGATGTCTACATACTCAGATGTACTCACAGAGATCAAGAAGCACCACCAATCCCAATAATAAACAAAAAATTAAAATAATCAAAGTATCAAAGAATGGAGTTGAATAAGGAGTTAAAAAGCCCTGCATCTGGGAAGGAATAACACCAGGCACTGGTACAGACTAGGGGTTGTCCTGCCAGAAAGCAGCTCTGTGGAAAGGACCTTAGAGTCCTAGTGGACAGCAAGTTATCTATGGGACACCTTGTGGTCAAGAGGGCCCATGGCATCCTGGGATGCATTAAGAAAAATGTATCCAGCAGGTCAACGGAGTCCACCAGGAGTAGAGAGGTGATTGTCCCCTTGTACTCTGTTCTGGTGAGGCCACACCTCAAGTATTGTGTTCAGTTTTGGGCACCTCATTACAAGAAGGATGTGGAGGTGCTGGAGCAAATGTAGTGGAGAGCAACAAAGTTGGTGGAGGGCATGGAGAATATGTCTAATGAGGAACAATGGAAAGAGCTAAGGCTATTTAGTTTGAAAAAGAGGAGTCTGAGGGAAGACCTCATCATTTTCTACAGCTACCTGGAAAGACGTTCTGGATAGTTTGGTGCTGGTCTCTTCTCACAGTTAGTGATAGAACAAGAGTGCATGGCCTCAAGCTGTGATTGTAGAATCATAGAATCATAGAATGGTCTAGGTTGGAAGAGACCTCAAAGATCATGCAGTTCCAACCCCCCGCCATAGGCAGGGACACCTCCCACTAGATCAGGACGCTCAAGACCTCATCCAGCCTGGCCTTGAACACATCCAGGGAGGGAGCAGACACAACCTCCCTGGGCAACCTGTTCCAGTGCCTCACCACCCTCACTGTGAAGAATTTCTTCCTAACATCCCGTTCAAATCTCCCCTCTGCCAGTTTGAACCCATTCCCCCTCGTCCTGTCATTACAAGACCTTGTGAACAGCCCCTCCCCAGCCCTCCTGTAGGCCCCCCTCAGATACTGGTAGGCTGCTATAAGGTCTCCCCGAAGCCTTCTCTTCTCCAGGCTGAAAAGCC
>VWZI01000760.1:77660-91651 GCA_013396835.1 Psilopogon haemacephalus
TTATATTTGCCTTTTTCCAATCAGCAGGAACTTCACCAGTCTGCCATGACCTTTCAAATACAATGGACAATGGCTTGGCAACTTCATTTGCCAGTTCCTTCAGGACCCTCGGGTGGATCTCATCAGGCCCCATGGACTTGTGCACGTTCAGGTTCCTTAGGTGCTCTCGAACATGATCTTCAATTACAGTGGGCAGGTCTTCACTTCCCCAGACCTTTCTTTTGCCCTCTGGAATTTGGACATCATGGCTGGAGCACTTACTGCTGAAGACTGAGGCAAAGAAGTCATTGAGCACCTCAGCCTTATCCATGTCCCCTGTCGCCAGCTCTCCATTTCCCTTCTGAAGGGGTCCCACATTCTCCCTAGTCCTCCTTTTCTCACTGATATTGTGTAAGTTTAGATTTATTTTCAGAAAGAATGGTCAGGCATTAGAGTGGGCTGCCCAGGGAGGTGGTTAAGTCACCAATGCTGGATGTGTTTAAAAGTCATTTGGATGTGGTGCTTGGAGCTATGGTTTAGGGTGGACCTTGGAGAGTAGGGATATCGGTTGGACTTGGTGATCCTGAGGGTCTTTTTCAACCTGAACATTTCTGTCATTCTGTGACAAGGAACAACTGGTGCAGGAGATTCCACCTCAACATAAGGAGACACTTCTTTACAACGAGGGTGACAGAACACTGGAGCAGGCTGCTCAGAGATGTTGTGGAGTCTGCTTTTCTGGAGGCTTTCAAAATGCCCCTGGATGTGTTCCTTTGCATCCTACCCTAGGTGATCCTGCCATGGCAGGGTGAAAGCTTGATGATCTGTGGCAGTGTCTTCCAAACTCTAACATTCTGTGATTCTATCATTCCTTAACTATGTTCTGTGCCTTACATGGCACAACCCAGAAAACCACCTCTTTTTAAGAACATCACATTATTATTTTTTGTTTAGATAAAAATTCTTGATGCCAGAAAATATTCAGGAATGAAGAATAACTTTCTACAGATCTTCAGTCTGATTATTCAAAGGTTCCAGGTGGCAGAACACAGGCTTGACTACACACAGCTTTTCCTGCATTGGGCATGACCTTCCATGATGGAATTGCAGTGTTGACATAATGGGCAAGGAATAGCAAGGGTAAGACTGATGTGGTGTTTTGGCTCTGACTCAGGGCCAGATGTCCACCAAAGCCACCCTGTCACTCTCCTTCTTAGATGGACAGGGGAGAAAGAAAATATAACCAAAGGCCCTAGAGTCAAGATAGAGGCAGTTCAACAGCATGAAAAGCAACCGCAAAGGCTGCAATTAGAAGCAAGAGCAACCAAAGATGTTATTTTCTACTTATCATCTACTTCCCAGGTAATAGGGCTTCAATATGAGTAGCAGTCATTCCAGAAGACAGACACCATCAACAAATGCCTCCACACTCCCTTCTTTCACTTAGCTTTTACATCTGAGCTGACATCATATGGTATGGAATATCCCTTTGGTCAGTTTGGGTCAGCTAGACTGGCTTTGGCCCCTCCCAAGATCTTGCCCGTTCATCAGCCTGCTGTTTGGGAGTGGGGGGGAAACTTGGAAAGGCACAGCCTTGGTGATTGGCTCAGAAGTAGCCAAAACAGTGCTATGTTATCAACAACCAGCTGCTTCACTGCAAAACAGAACTAAGAAAGATGCTCTGGGGAAAATTAACTCCACCTTGGCCAAACAATATAAAATTGGTGAGTTCAGGAAACCAAGATATTTGAGTGGCGTATGAGTTCCCATCCTCTCTTCTAAGACTGGTCACAAACTGCATTGTCTTCAAAATGGAAGTATTTTCTGATCCCAGTGACTTACTAAAAAATACAGTCAAATAATGCTAATTTTAGGTAATGCTTGAGCTAACACAGAAGAAAGAGATGCATATTACAGCAGAGATCCATGATTCTTTCCAATGGTTATCAGAAGCTGCATTTCTTAAAGAGATTAGGTTTATATATGTTTTGTCCGATTAGTAGCAGAACAGTGTGTCTTGGGCACTTCAGTACTCCATATTCTGGAGAATGGCTAACAAGGTAGAAATAAGACAAAATTGGGGGGGGGAAGAAAACCACCTGATTTTAAATTTTAGGTGGAACATATATGTATAGTGCGTTTAATGGTCATCAGCAACTGAAAATATGTCATGCAGTAATTCCTTATTCACTAGGAAGTTTGCATTACTGACAAGTTGAGAGCCAGATTTTCAGCTACTATAAATTAATTAATGTGTGTCTGCAAAGCAAGTCCAGACACACACAGATGCATTTTAAAATTTAAAGGAAAAAATGCCATTATTTATTTATTCTTTTAATATTGAAAAATGCCAAGTACCTCTTTCACTAAAACTATTTTTTACCTTGAGAGTGGTGTGTTCAAAGAGACTCAGTTGTGGCCAGTGTCAGTAAGCGTGCTAATAGGGTAGTTGACAGCTTTTTAAGGGCAGCTGCACTATTGGTTCATGAAGCATTCTTTCAGATATTAAGAGTGACAACAAACCTGGAAATGGTGTAAGAAAGGCGCTTCCAATCTATGAAGACAGCTCATATTTGCATTCTCCAACACCAGACCATTATGCAATCAACCAGCACTCCATCTGTACTGTAACCACATGTCACAGAACTTCATTGTCTTTCTGAGAAGTGAGAAACATCACTTCTTAGGACCAAAATAAACTGCCTTGAAACCATAGAATAATTGCTTAGTATCTGGCATGTATATAAGCCAGCACCTAGTGGGTTAATGATTTTCTTTAGGTTAGGTACCTTTGGGCTAAACTGGACTTTCTGATCAGAATACCCACAGGTCAAATCTGAGTTAGTTTCTCAGTTTTCTTCAATTAATTTTAATATTAAAGAGGTAACAGACAGTAGTGAGCTTTCAGGGGAACTGCAGGCATACTGCTCTGTAGTTGTTCTTAGTGTTGACTGAATCTCTGGCATTTAATCTTTGCTGAGGAAACCCTGGTGGGTGCTTTATGTTTTTTCACTACTTATTTTGCATCTCCCACTCTTCTGGTTTGAGTTTGTAATGGGAATACTTTTTTTCCTTAAATTGGGTGAGAGAATTGCAGCATTAAACAAGCCCTGAATTGGTATGGTGTGGCAGTTTAGCACCCTAAGGCAGACTTAGGAGGATATGTGCCACCTATCAGTCCACATTACACAAGTGCCTATAGGCACTTCTGTCAGGAAACTATCTTAGGAATTGAATCCATTTACCTCAGATTCTCTTTGAAAGTGGTGAGAGAGTAAGGCACCATAGGATGTGGTCAAGCATCCAGATGTAAGCCTCTTTATACAATGCGCTGCAGTGTCTCAATGCTTCATCTGTACACCAAACAGGAGGAATTACATCTTGGTTCCAGAGCCTACTGTAGTGTAGATCTGAAAACTAGACATGATCTAGTCAGTTTCAGGAATTGCCTGTACTCTTGGAGTTCTGCAGTCCATATGCACATTTACATTGACCAAGCTGGATGAGACTTTGAACTGGTAGGAGGTGTCCCTGTCCATGGCAGAGGGATTTGAACCAGATGATCTTTAAGGTCCCTCCCAGCTCAAGCCATTCTATGATTCTATGATTTTTTTGCCTTCTTGAACTCTATCTGCCCTTTCAATGTTTAATGTCAAGGGTCTTTACAGAAATTACTCTGCTCTCTGTCTTACACTGGTGGCCTTTGATCACCACAGTAATAGTGGGAGAGAGGGATGCTATACAAGTGATATGGTCTGCCCTCATGGAAAATATATTTGCCCTTGAGAAAGTAGTAAAGCAAAAAAGTCACTCCCAGAGTAAAAAATATGAGTGGTTCTGGTTGGCAAAGATGTCTAGAGAACAGTAAGTGCAAAACATGTCTCAAAGCAGTGTCAACTAGAACAGGTTTCCTAGGATCGTGCCCATTTATGGTTTGAATATCTGTAAGGACAAAGATTGCATCATGCCTCTGGGTAACTTGTTTTAATGTTTGACCATCTTTAAGGTAGAAAAACTGCTTTTTACCTTAATGTAAATTCCTGTACTGTAATTTGTGCTTAGCATTTTCACCACATTATAGAATTATAGAATGGTTTACATTGGAAGGGAACTCAAAGATCATCTATTTCCAACCCTCTGCCACAGGCAGGAACACCTCCCACTAGAACAAGTCACTCAAGACCTTATCCAGCCTGACCTTGAACACCTTCAGGGAGGGAGCATCCACAAGCTCCCTGAGCAACCTGTTCCAGTGTTTTACCACCTTCACTGGAAAGAACTTATTAACAGCTAGTTTTAATCTCCCTTTTTCCAGTTTAAACCCATTACCCTTCATCCTGTCACTACAAGACCTTGTAAATAGGCCTTCCCCAGCCCCTTCAGATACTGGGAGGCTATTACAAGGTCTCTTCTACAGGCTGAAGAGTCTCAATGACTGTCCTTGTAGGAGAGGTGTTCCTACCTTTGTTACCCCAGCTCTGTTTCACAGAAGAGGTTTCTGCAAGGAATAATGCACAGGAAGAATTCATTTAGCCCCAAGTATTGCATATAGTATTTTTAAAAACAGTTATTTTTGACTGGAATTGGTTAGTTGTGCTGGATCATGTTTCTACTTGGTGTCTCACTACTCCATCTAAGCTACTGATGTGGGCCAAGCATTTTGCATTTTCTGTAGAGTAGAAAAGGGGCATCTGATTACTGTAGATTTCTTAAGCTAGGTCAGATTTATTACCTTACTAGTATACTTTTCGGGGTAGCACCATCAGAAGATGCTCTCAGGTCTTGAGATGAGGATCTTATCTGGCAAGAAAATCCCTTACCTTATTGCTACAACTATAAAGTAGAAGAGGCACAAGCTCTGTTACAGTAGTTTTCTTTCTTCCTTATCAAAGTAATGATTAAAATACTCAGTCATTTCTTCTATGTGTTTCTGATTCTTCAAAGCCAACAACAAACAAGACAGTGTGTGAATCGTTCTAAAGTCATTGGGGGCTGTGTCATAAAAGGAAAATAATAGTGCAAGAGTCAGTTATTTGCATTAGAGGACAGTGTGCCTGTGTGCTTTTGTTTTGGAAGCTGGAAAGGTGGTTATCGTGCCAGATCAGAGCCAAGGGAGTGGTGCTGAGCTCTGGAGAAGTTAAATAACGACACAGATGGTTCCAGCCTAGAGGATAGGTGTATGCAGGTTTCTGAGAAGCTGTTTGGCATAACTTGGAAGGAGATTTTGAACCATTTCACACTGGCAGAGTTTTAATTCAGGAAAGGAACAGAGACAACTGGTAAATGAGTTTGTGAGTGAATAAATGATATACTGGTGGTAAAAGGCAATGGTAGACAGATTAGAAGAAGATTGATTGACTAGAACTTCTTAGAAAAAAAGGTAAGGGCCAAGACAAATTATTGTTTCCTCACATCCTTTTTCATTCTCAAGCCACCATTTGTTCCTTGCCATTTCCATATCCATTTCCTACCTTTCTTTCAGGGAAAAAAAAGAAAAAAAGAAAAAAAAAAGGCAGGAACTTATAAAGTCTATTTGAAAAATAAGCATGTATGTGATTTTGTAATCTACTTCAACATCATGTATGTTTCACAGACAAGGCGGAATGGCACAGTTCATAGAATCAAGTGTGATTTACAGCCAACTTTGGGTCATGTCTCCTGAGGGTTCTATTACACTCAGAGAACAATTAAGATGCTTTAAAGATTGCCTGGATCTTTATTCTTCCAGTAAATTGCTGAAAGGTTCATATAAGGCTGAAGGTAGTTGAGTAGGCATTACCAGGTTTCTAAGTTTATTTTATTATTTTCCCTGAGCAGAGGACTGAAGACTAAGAAAAGCCATGGGTCCAAAATAAAATAACAGGAAGGAAGAAAGGGTTTGTGAATACCATTGGGGTGCTGGATAATATCAGTGTATTTGAAATAGATAATGCATGGTCTCAGAGGTGGCCTTTACAATTTCAAGGCGAGTTATATCCCTGAACTTGGTTCCTTACATATTTTTCTTTGGGTTATTTATATTGGAAGGAGTGTGGTTAATACTTTGCAGCAAATATCCAGCTTTTCCTTCACTTTCTTCTCTTTTTTGTATGGAGAAATTCATGTATAATGCTATTGGAAAAGAACTTCAGCTTACTCTTTTCCTTAGAAAGGCTTGTTAACAGAGCTTAAACCACCTAGATACCTAGATATGTATTCTGTTATTTATTGCATTTTTTTTTCCCATTTGGTAGTTTGCATTCCTGTCTCTTATTTCTCATCCGTAGTTTGAGTTTGAGTAAGAAAATGAGCTTACTGTTTAGAACAATATGAAACTGTTCTAAAACAGTTTGCCATTGATTTTACATGTGAACTGAGCCTTGGTTGACTTTTCTTTTGTGATTTTTATGTCAGAGATTGTGTATGCCTCCTGTTTAAATATTTCTGGAAAAAATGCAGTACATACCTGAGTGAATATTTTCATCATCAAAAGTAGAGATACTCTTTAGATCATTCTTATTGTGATTGTAAAGGATCTAGAACAACATTTTCTTTAGTCTTTTGTTTTTTGTTTGTTTGTTTTTGTTTTTTTTCCTACTGTGGTCTGCTGTGCAAAGCCTGATCCAAAATAATTGTTAGATATACAGGTTAATTTTAAATACAGTACACTGCTAGAACAGATCAAAAGACATTGGTGGAGGACTGCCTTTCTGTAGAAAAATACCTTGAATACATTAGAATCCACATAGTTGTCTTTATGGTGGCTTTCTATGTTATTTCACATAGATGCAGAAATGGAGAGTCTGTATTCAAATAAGATGAGAAATACTTTCTGTAATATATGAATATTTCTGTGATCAAAATAAAATTAAAGGGGTAAGAGAAGATACAAGTTTGCTTAAATAATTTCATTTTTTTAAAAAGAAGTAAAAGTTTGTTTTTCCATAAACATTTACAGAGTGACTTTTAAAAAATTATTGTATATTTTAAATTCTTCATTCTTCTGACATTAAAATGATAAAGATCCCAAACCAGAAAATTATCACTAAATGAATCAGAATCATAGAATAGTTTAGGTTGGAAGAGACCTCGAAGATCATCCAATTCCATTCCCCTGCCATAGGCAGGGGCGCCTCCCACTAGATCAGGACGCTCAAGACCTCATCCAGCCTGGCCTTGAACACCTCCAGGGAGGGAGCAGCTACAACCTCCCTGGGCAACCCGCTCCAGTGTCCCACCACCCACACTGTGAAGACCTTCCTGTTAACATGCCATTTAAATCTCCCCTCTGCCAGTTTAAACCCATTACCCCTCGTCCTGTCATTACAAGACTTCGTGAATAGTCCCTCCCCAAATGATTTTTCATTTAGAAAATATAGAAATGGAACATTTTGACAATAATTGTATTTTTCTTCCTAACTTCGAGGCTGAAATAACTCAAGAATAGTTCCTCACAAATCCATTCATTTTCCACAAATACAGAACCATAGACAGGGCCCCTTTGAAATACTCTAGATGAGGACATTTCTAGCATGAGGACAAAAATTATGTCAAGAAGATGACATACTGTTTTTCCAACCTTCTCAAAACCACAGACAGGAACTTCAAGTTTTTCCCATTTTACCACTGTGCTGTGCAACCCCAGATTGTTACATTGTCCACATTACTGTAGCATCTGAAAGTCCCAGGGCAGTGCATTGAGCAACTTGACTGACATTGTCGTGTGTAGTTTGTTCTTCCATTCTCTACCCCGGGGGAGAAACAGGGTGTGCTGTTTTGTTTTGGTGTGTCACTTTCACACATCCATCATCACACAATACTCCTCCTTTTATTAGCCAAGGCAGCAGTAGCTTTTGTCCTGAGAGAAACAAACTTCCCATGAAACTGTTACAGCTCCTAAAAGAATCCCTTAAAACAAGACACCTTCATTAGCACTTACTTCTCAGTTATGCTGGTCTCAACAGCACTCTGCTGCCATCAGGCAATAATACTGCATGTGCCAAAGCTGGCACCTTTTGGTGGCACGGATTTGCTGTGCTGAGAGCCACCAGGATGACTAGTGCATGCTTGTTAGAATTTGCCAAGAAGGTGAGCATACAAGATGTTCACTAGTGGCTCTGCACTTTGATTGTTAATAAATTGGTAAATCATGAAAAAATGAGCCCCTCAGTGGTGGCATCAGGATTATTGCACATTCAATGCTGCATCTCATTTGGGCTTAAAGTAATATCACTGTTATTCATCTAGGTCTCACACATACACACACTTTTTCCAATGCAAACAGACATGGTAATGGCCTGTGAAGTAATTATTGACCTTTGGGGAGGAAAAGTGAGAAGAAGCCTTGCTGAGTTGTTTGTGTTTCTTCACAATATATTGTATATTCTCGGTGACTCCCTTTCTCTGGAAAAGGACCTAATGAAGTTCCTGGCTAAGTTTTCCACACTTCAATAAAAGTATATCTAGTTTTCATCTTTTCTTTAAATTTCATACATGTGAACTAGATGAGAGATGAAAATGGTTCCTTCTCATTAAAGCACTGACACAAATAGAACATTGACTTACTCACTGAAGGGTCCTCAATATTTCTTGCCTCAGATGCAGCTAGGGCACAATTTCTAAGAAAACTGCACACAGCATGATTAATTTTTGTAGAAGAATCATGCTAACTTTGTTTTGAGAAAATGCCTTTAAATTATAATTTTTTCTGTATTTAGAAATGATAGTGTTAACTAGAAATGAAGCAAAAAAGAGAGGTGATAAATGCAATAAATGTCTAGAGCTCATTTAGGGCAAATAGATGAGGCAATAACAAGTAGATTGAGTTTTCCCCTTTAAAAACAGACTGCCTTGATACTGTAGAAGCTGCAGCATTGTCAGAGATGTTTTGACCAAGTACCTGATCTGTCATGTGAATCATGAAGAATGCTGGAATCAGGCTGAGCAGATTATGCATCAGCTTTCCTGTGCTTGTTGCAGCTTGCATCTGGGACCTTGCCAGGGAAGGAAGGAATGGAAACGTCTTACCTTCTTATAGACATGTCATAAATGAGGAAACCTTTCTTTGGGTGTGGTTGAGAGAACACTTGCATTTGCCCTTTGCGAAACAGCATTTCAAGCAAGAATGTTTCCTATTGGTTTCAGCATGCTGTGGTTCATGGCTAAAGGGAAATCTTAGGGAGTTTAGCTGGCAGAATTAGTGCTTCTGGGATGAAAGTGGGATGGGATATTATTTCTGCTTGTTAATGGGAAACGGGTTAAATTTGAAATACATAATTGCTAGAGTGATTAGCTTGCATGCTTCTGCTCCTATTTTTTTGGCAATGAGATACATGTTTCAGTCTGTGATATATATGTGGTAACATTTGTGTGTGGTCAGCACCTATTTAGTTTTAAAGTTTATCTGGTACTTGAAGTATCTGTAAGAAACTTTTCTAGTGGAGAAAAGGCTGAGGCAGGCTGAACTAAGCTTGGCCTGCCAGACTTCTTTTGAATTCTACATTTCATCCACAGATGTGTTTGCAGTAAAGGGCAGTGCTCCACTCTCTGAATCCCTAATCCCTGTCCTTGGTGGCTGGGACACTTACACTCTTCTAAACTCAGATTAAAAGAAGGACATGAAGTAGGGCAAGGAGACGAGAAAAGAAGGAAACCTAAATAAAAGGTTCCAGTGAAATACTGTGGCCAAAAGATGTAATACTTTGATACCCCCATCTATAAACAGCAGACTATTGAAAGAGAAATCTTGGCCTCACAAGTTAGAGAAAAAAGTTGAAAAGACTGAAAACAGGATTTGGGATTTCCCCCCAGCCTCCAATGCACCGATAGAATCAGGAGGATAGAAAAGAAGACTGAAATCAGATATTCCTAGTTATACTCAAATAAAAGCCCACTAAATAAATCCTTTGTAGTATTTTTTGCCTAGGAAAAAAAAAAAAAACAAAACCAACCAACAAAAAACCAAACTAAAACTGCACCAAAAAAACCCACCCCCTACCATTTTGTGTCATGCCCTCCCCCCCAAAAAATTACCCAAATCCCAAACCCACCCAAATCACATAGATAGCTCCATAGCAGGAAAGTCCCTGAAATTTTTTTTTTCCTTATTCTTAGTAAGTCAGGGATGACAGGACTGTTGCAGAATGATAGGGTGAGGGGTTGTTTGTGTGCATCAGGAAACAAGTTTCTTGTGTCCATTTTATCTCTTTAGGAATTTATTGCTGTAAATCCAGTCTTACAAGGTCGGAATGCTGTTATTGTGACTTTGTTGGGATCAAGTTTAGCTTTTGACTTGATTAAAGCTGGTTTGACAAAAAATAGTCTTTCTAATCCCAAACTACCACATGCTCATAGCATGTAAAGCATGAAATAGTATGTTTAAAAATTTTACTGAAGAAATAGTAACAGTGTATATTGGAACATTTTATGACTACTAATACAATAACTTTATTTATAACTGCAGTAAATTTCCTTGCTAAAATGGTGTTGTTTAGACCTATTTTGCTGACAGAAATAAGAACAATATGAACAATTAAAAAGCATGATTTTTAAAAATAACAAAACAGAAAAAAAATATTTAGATTAATTTATTTTGACAGGCAAGTGTATAGGATTTTTTTTTTGTCTGTAAGACATGAGGCATCTGCAAAGTCTGACAGTAAAACAGATATCATTTCTCATATATTTTAATTGGATTCAGTGCTGTTGATTTAAAGTAGTGTATTTTTATGTCTCATTAAAAGATGAAAGAGACTGAGAAAGATGTCACTTTACTTTAAAATAAATACTTCCCGAACATGCCATTCTACATGGTGCAGCATAGAGAAATAAACATGACCGAACACAGTTTTTCAGAGTCAAAAAGCCTTTCTGGCAACTTAGTATTACATTACAACGGATAAGCCCCACCATGAAAACTTTGGGGACAGGTATGAGTTACACTTTCAATTGCACAGTTTGTCAGAACACAAATCTGACCCCTCCAATGCAGTGGAGAGCACTGGTCCAAGCAGTGCCTGGTAACAGGCTCTCAGGGCTGTGCTCTCTGTTGTGTATTGCCGTCATGAAGTCTGGTTATAGGCTACCTTCATGTCTAGGCTGTAAAGACAGTGGTCTGGAAGAAAGGGGGAATGTGCCAACCATACCTATGCTTCAGTAATTTTTGTAAGTAAAGAAATCCAAGAAGGACTGATTGGTGGTTCAGTCAAAGCAGAGCATCTGTAAACCAGATTTATGGCAGCACAAAGGCACAAACTCCTTTTTGCTCTGTTTCCCCCACTGTTCATTTTCAGTGCTGGAAAGAGGAAGCACTGAAACTGGGTTGTGCTGGAACGCTAGAAAGTTGTGTTTCACTTACAGTTTGCTGACAGTGTTTTACAGTCAGACATACACTCACTCTGCCTGTTTTCCAAGCATCATAGGTACACCATCTCTGGACCAAATGTGTGCTTGATCTCTGCAGGGTAAGGTGTTGAGCTACATCATTGTGCTGCAGTATCCAGGTTCAGTTTGAAGGAATGTCTTGTGTCTAGCCAGTTCAAAACATCTGCCTGCAAATGAATAGTCAAAGGCCATGCATGCACAGTTTTACTTCACTCTACGGGTATGTAGGTACAAGAGGTGGTTGTAAAGAGCAAACATAAGCCTGAATTCTTAGTTCTCTTCCCCTTAGGGCTGACCCTAGGCTCACCAGAGTTGATGGAAATATTTTCAACAATGTGCATGAGCTTTGGTTTAGGACTTTCTATACCCACAGAGGCATGACTTGTTCTGGAAAGGTCAAAATCACACCCTTTACCCTATCTTTCTTAACAGCTTGCTACATGCATCAAAGCCTGTGCACAGATACCTCTTTTAGCACTGATGACAGAACTAAGTCTGTAAATTTAGCAGTTTCCAGCAGTGACATGGACATGGAATAGATGATTTATACAGGATTTTCCATCCTTAATTTCCACTTGTCCGTTTTTCTGCTGAAACCTGTGAACCAAGCTGTTAATAGCCAGAGGCCTAGTAACTTGGCATGTCTGAAAGAAGGTGGTGTGGATAAGCCTGCATGGGCAGACCACAGATTTGACATCCGGGTTTTGATCAGATCTGAACAAGAATTTTAATGAATCAGCACAGGTATTTACCGCCGTTGGACACTTACAGTAAACATGCTTGGGGCTAGTTGGTATCAAGATAGTAACTTCCAGAGAAAAAGAAGGAATAAAGAGATTGAGATGGAACAAAAAAGGCACCACTCCTCCTTTTGGATCTCTAAAAACTTAAAGCCCAAGCTTCACTCAAGTATACATCTCTGATAAAATGTCTCTTTCTAAATAATATACATGTAATTAAGGTACAAGATCACTTTTACTAATTGCATTGAAACTCACATACCTAATCCTGACCCAACTCACACGGAAGGTATTAACAACAGGATTTTACTATCAAGAACGCCTATGTTTTATATTAGCTAATAATAAGAAACAGTACTGTAAGTACTATTATTAGAAGATGCTCCTTCTGCCTTTGTAACCATGAAATGTTCATTCTTTAGCTTCTGGCATGTAGTAGTTTGGTGACAAACTAGGGCTAATTCACTAGGCAGGTTCTTTAGCCATCCGTTTGTAATTTTTTTTTTTTTTTGCTTTTTCTTTCTTTGTCACACCAGATAAATAGATCTGCCCCTAAGAAAGGTGCCTTACTATTACTAGCAACAACGCTGATGAGGATAATCTTTATTTTTTAATTCATATAATTTTTAGTTTTACTCATTCACTTGTATGCTAGTAGCCCAAAGCAAGAGAACAGTCTTATTTTACTAAACATTTTACAAACATTAAAAAAAATCCTCCACACAATGATTTAACAGCCTTATGTCTTATTTTAAAACCTTATGACCCTGTGATGTGAAGGTCTGTAGTGACCCAGTCCACATCAATTAAATTTGTCAATGAAACACCTCATAGCAACAGAGGCTCTGAATTTCTGGCAAGATGTTGAGATGTTTCTTTTCCCTTTGGCTGCCCTGTGGAGCATCTAAGCATTTTACAGGAATACTCCAGTGGACATAAGAAGGAGTAGAGAAAAAGCAAGGCCAAGAAAGGTCAAAGCTGAATATTTCCTCTATATTCTGAGGAGGGAACTACCTCAAGTAGATCTGCTTCTGCATAGCCTAAGGGCCAACCTACTCCTTAGACCCCACTCTTGTTTCTATTTTTAAGATGTATTTCCTATACACTCAGCTCTTTGGTGCAGAGCACGGTCGATACTAAGGGAGATATAAAGCTCCTGAGGACATGACAGTTTAGAGTCGTTTTGCTGGTCATGGTCACGGATCTTGTGTGTTGAAATATGTGCCATGGACCCTGCATGAGCTCTGAAGCATGCAAAAAGTGTGTGCTTTTCAGTTTGTGGTGAGAAGAAAATCCAGAAAAGTAACATACGGCCAAGTTTGACTTATACAGAAGAAAACAGCAAGGATGACACAAAGAATTTTCCAAGTATCCAGAATGGAGAGACTGTGGTTTGCACATTCAGAGTTAACTGGCAGTGTGTGGCTAACACAGTGTGGAATAAATGGGCAATGTAAAATATACATGATCTGTTGGTTTCTCTGCACAGCAATTTCTTTGATGTTTGCTGTAGTGTCTATTTATAAAATTTATGCTTGCAAGCAGGACAGCATGCAATTCCTTCTCCCCCTCCCCCCAGCGTTTCAAGTATTTTGTTTCCTTATTAAGTTTTCTTTAAAATTAGGAGAAGAAGAAAACCCTAGCCCTTCAGGGCCAGTTGCAAAGGCCCTTTGTGCACATTTTTTACTGCACATTGATGATACAGCTACAGTTTATATTGTGAATAAAACATTTAGATTTTGTAACAAAGAAGACAAGAGACAACACTGTGGGATTTGCTGCTCCAGACAGAAGGTAGCACCTTTTATTCCTATGCATCGGACTGTCCCATATCGTGGTGTCATTTGCCAACATAAAATATATTCTATATGTGTCTTTTTTTGTTGAAGATTTCAACAGTGTCAGATTTAA
>VWZI01000760.1:91692-134172 GCA_013396835.1 Psilopogon haemacephalus
AAAAAAAAAAAAGAGTGATGAGTGGCAGAGGAATTATTCTGTGTAATAGTTAATATAAAGGAATTGTATTTAACAGCCAACCAAGCCTCATTGTTATTTGAAGAAGCAAGGAGGAGAATCATGAAGAAAGACAGGTTAGGAAGAACTGAACTGGGAAAGTGTCTTTGCAGAAATTAATAAAATATGAATAAAAAAGGTTTGGATATATCAAGGTGTGCTTTGAAAATAGTAATAATAGAGAAAAATAGTTTTAAAAACAACATCATATTAATATACACACTTAAGAATACTTCAAGCTTGAACATACAGCTCTTCTGGGAAACTGCACAGGAGTTTCCAATAATGCCCTCTTCTGGCAATGGTATTGCAACTAAGTTGGCATGTCAGTCACCTGAGGACCCTGCATTTTTGATATGCAGGACGAATTCAACTGTAGTCAGGAAGAGACTTTTATCTGAATTAAATGTCGCAACTCGTTTTTTCCCCCCCTCAGTTCCAAAGACTAGCTGTAGGTAAATTATTTTAATAAGGTAAGAGATATCACAGTACAGTTTTTCTTTTCTTCTTTTTTTTTTTTTTCCTTTACCCCAAATAATGCTCTCTATGTCATCTGTATATTTATGATAGCTCAAAGACATGGGTGTGTGGATCTAATTAAAAATGTGAAAGGGTTTAGCAGCCTGCTGCTTCCCTGTGAGTCTCTTGTTGCCAACTCTTGGCAGCTCTGCTGTCACTGAGCCAAATGTTTAGTCTTCAGCTGAACTACTGCCAGTGAGCTGCGCTGCATTCTGGGACCACAGAGCCTCGAGGTACTGTGTTAAACTATCTCACATAAGGATGTGAAGTGAGCTGAACTTCATATTCAATCACCCAAAAGAAAAGTGAAGGAGAAAGCCCACTTTTGCCTGGTGAGCCTCAACGTCGTATAAGACACAATGACCAATTCCTTCAGGATTTTGCATCAGGGAAAACAAATAGTTCCTTGAGGTGGATCAAGCCATGCATTTGTTTCATGTGCCTGTGCAGCAATGACAGTAGTTATATTTAGCAAATTTAGTTCAAATCAGTCTGCTCTCGATATGAAATTAGAAAAAAGAAGTAACAAAAGTCTGGTTTTTTGCAGTGAGAGTCTGGCCTCCAAGCCAACACTTCATGCTAAACGAATGTATTCTAACTCTGCCTCAGGTATACTTAGCAAATATGGGGCAGTTTGGTCCAGATTGAACAAAAAAAAAGTTTGGCATACACACATTCCAGGCAGCAGCAGGAAAGTTTTGTTGATAGAAAAGTGCTTAGCACAGTTGTATTGCTTAATAAATTCAGGTATAATATGGAGATAGACAGGGTTATAGGCTAAGCTGGCCTGTAGGCTTTGATCAGCACTCCAACTCACTTAGGGCTTAGAGTGGACTGGAAGAATTGCCAGGTCTCACGAGTCAATGACGGATTTCCAGGAGCTCAGAATTAAATTCTGCTTTTAGCAGTTCTCCCTCTATTCTTTTCTGCAAGGGAAATTACTTTTGCTAACAGCAACATGGCATATGTCTTCCTGGTATTTTCTCTTTCTTCATTTCTCCACTGTCCTATTTCTATCATTTGTTTTCGTGCTCTTCTCACCTTCACACCATTTAAATTTCCTTTCCTTCCAATCTTTCATTTTCACTCCTCTTCTAAAAATATTTACCTCTGCAGCCTGGATTTCACATCAACTTTTTCTCCTTTACTTTTACCATCCTTCTCTACAGCTTCCCTTCACTGTCATAGCATTTTACCTGGGAGCATGAATGAACAACAACTAATGCTAGTCCACAGTCCTAGCAGACTGATTCTGATGCACTTTATTTCTGAAAACACGTTCTTTGCATCTTTCTGAAGTCAGCACTATGGCAAAACAATAACTAAGTGGTTTTAATTGCAGTGCTGTTCTAAATCTCGGTGTCACATATGTAAGAATAAAACTATAGTAAAAAAATGTTGGCTACATATCAAATACTTGTCTGCGTTCATTCATAATGATAACTATAGATTAGATACAAGGCACATAGCACTAAAGGGGCAGAGAGAGAAAAAAAGAAAGGAAACACTGACACTAGTGATCGCACCTGTTTTGTAAAAAAGCGTTTAAAGAAATAGAAGCAGGTGAAAGTGTGCAACACACCTGAACTCCACCTCTTTGATCTTTCCTCCGGGGTCCTTTTTGTTGCAATGGGCTATCTTGGGGAAGGAGGCGGGACTCAGAAGCCACTTGGCATCCAGCCCAGGCTTTGTGGGCCACTGGAGAGATGGATAGCTAGGTGCAGAAGTGCCCTTAGGCAGGTGTTAAAATGTTGTTCCTAGTTCCTTGGTGGTAATCATTGCAAAACAATCCTGTCTGCTCTGTTCGTATCAACAAGCTGCTTTCCTTGGCTCGTTGCTAAGAGACAGGACTGTTGCTTACAAGTTGCTTAGTGCCTTAGACTTTCATAATTTATAATTTATTATCTTAGCAAAAAAAATAAAAAAGTGTTGTTGTTTTTATTTTTTATTATTTTATTTTTCCAATCAACCTAATAATTGTCACATAAAACAAAGGTCATGCATCTACCAGAGTAGCAGCTGTTCTTATAATATACTTTGCCTTTCTATGGTTTTGATTTTGTGAAAAGGAAATGCTATTATAAACTGAAGATGGATATCATTTTCGTCCATTAACTTCTTGCATTATATGATTGGTTAGGTCAATGGATTCCCTTAAGATTTCTTCACTATTAAAAACATGTTTCTGTCCAACCAAGAAGGAAATGAATTGAAATGATTTCAATTATCACATGAAAGACATCTTCTCTTCTTGCTGTACACTTCAGCACCTAATAGTTCAACTCATCAATCCTACTTTCATGAAGTTCAGTGTTAGAGATGCTTAACCACAGCCAGAAATTACTCTTGTGCATTAATCTAGCTGTGTGAATATACAAACCTTACTTTGCTAAACTGTTTCCTACTTAACACTAGTGAGGAGTTATGGCAAAGTGGAAATGACAATAATTTGCAGGCTTGTTAATTTGCAAAATAATTCTGTCACAGTTCACCAGTTTAAATGACTGAGGGGGTGGAGTGGGGGGTGTGCAGAAGAAGGCGAAGAACTTATTCTGATACTCCCTGGTTGAAATTAAGGATACCAACCTGGAGTTAGGATTTACTTCACTGTTTAAGAGAAGAGCTATACATACGTTGTAAAATGAAGAATACTTAAGAGCTTCACGAATACACTAATATTGTAAAAAACTTTTTAAAGAATAAGCCACAGTGACTTTTTCTCCCTCATTTTAGTGAGCTATTTAGGCCAATTAGAATGAAAAACTGCATCATACAGAGTTGTAGAAACAGTCATGGTACAGATAGTGCTCCTTCTGCAAAGCTTGTGAGGGAGTACATACTCAGCAAAATCAAGGAATATTTTCCAACATACCTGACCTTTTCTCCATCCAGCAATATCAGTGAAGTTGAATGTGCAAGCACAGGACAACACAGAGTTAAGATATGTATCACCACACCTTGATGTCCTACCTAGCCTACATAAGCAACATTACATGAACATGTTCACATAGATCAGTCTGCCGTTGTTGTGTGCCAAGGTGGCCAAGAGGGCTAATAGCATCCCAGCTAGTGTGGACAGCAGGACCAGGGAAGAAATTATCCCTCCATGCTCAGTATTGGTGAAGTCCTCAAATACTGTATTCAGTTTGAAGGTACTCACTACAAGAAGGACACAGATGTACTGGACCATGTCCAGAGAAGGGCAGCAAAGCTAGTAAAGGGTCTAGAGAGTAAGTCTTCAGAGGAAACTGGGGTAATTTAATATGGAGAAAAAGAGACTGAGGGGACAAATTTTCCCTCTCTACAGCTGCTGAAAGGAGGTTTTAGTGATATGAAGGTCAGTCTGCTCTCCCAAGTAACACCAATAAAAGAGGAACATGCACCAAGTTGGTCCAAAGGAGGTTTAGACTGGACATTAAGAAACATTTTTTTTCACTGCAAGTTTTCAAGCACAGGGACAGCTATTTATAGAAATAGTGTAGTCACCATCCCTTGAAATATTTAAAAGATGTCTGTGGGGTGCCTAGGGACACAGTTTAGTGGTGACCTAGCAGTGCTGGCTTAACAATCGGACTTGATGGTCTTAAAGGTATTTTCCAACCACAATGGTGTTATGTTTCTATGTCTTCTGGTAACATCTACATTTTGTGCTGAATGTGTACTCTTGAACACTTCAGCAGCCCAAGGAAGTCATTGAGTCACCATCTTTGGAGGTATTTTAAAGATATGTAGACCTGAAACTTAAGGAAATAGTTCAGTGGTGGAATTAGCAGTGTTAATGGTTGAATTCAATGACCCTAAAGGTCTTTTCTAACCTAAACGTTTCTATACTTCTGTGCTTAATTTCCTACTAGCTATGTAATGTCTTAAGCATGCCAGTCCAATGACTGATTCTATGGTTCTATGATTCTAGTCAATATTGGGAGTATGTCCTCTTTATCAGTTAAGGCTGCTCATGGCACAGCTACAATGTTCAGTGCCTGAATTTTCTCTCAAAAGTCCACTCAACCTATAGGCAGAAATCTTCCATGACTTCCAGCAGTCCATAGGAAATGTAATTATTCTCAGTAGCATGATGAAAGATACCATCTTCAGTTTAGAAAGACAACACTGACATAATTTAAATAAATGCAATACCAAAAAGTTATTGTATGTTCTTGAAATTCTGTGAAACCCTGCTCAGTAATTCTGCTGTAAATATCTCCCCCTCACAGTTATTTCAGCAAAATTTGCTTGATCAAAACAACAAGGCTGAGTGTAGGGTTCTGCACTTTGGCCAAAACAACCCCAGCCAGTGCTACAGGCCTGGGACAGAGTGACTGGAGATCAGTCAGGCACAGAGAGACCTGAGGGTGCTGAACATGAGCCAGCAGTGTGCCCAGGTGGCCAGGAGTGCCAGTGACATCCTGGCCTGTGTCAGGAATAGTGTGGCCAGCAGGACAAGGGAGGTTATCCCTCCCCTGTACTTGGCACTGATCAGGCCACATATTGAGTACTGTGTCCAGTTCTGGTCTCCTCAATTCAAGAGAGATATTGAGGTACTGGAACTTGTCCAGAGAAGGGCAACAAGGCTGGTGAGGGGCCTGAAGCACAAGCCCTATGGGGAGAGACTGAGGGAGCTGGTGTTGTCTAGCCTGGAGAAGAGAAGGCTCAGAGGTGACCTCATTGCTGTCCACAACTACCTAAAAGGAGGTTGTAGCCAGGCGGAGGTTGGTCTCTTCTCCCAGGCAACCAGCAACAGAAAGAGGGGACACAGTCTCAAGTTCTGCCATGGGAGCTATAGGCTGGATGTTAGGAAGAAGTTCTTGACAGAAAGAGTGATTTGCCATTGGAATGGACTGCCCAGGGAGATGGTGGAGTAACCATCCCTGAAGGTGATTAAGAAAATACCGGATGGAGCACTTAGTGCCATTGGAAAGGGCTGAGTGATAGGTTGGACTGGATGATCTTGGAGGTCTCTTCCAACATGGCTAATTCCATTCTATTCGATTCTAACAACAAAAAGCCTTAATAAGTTGTTATTCTGTTATTTGTGGAATTCAAATTTGAGGAATCTCAATGAAGAGGACATCCTTCTCTTATTTTCCTTGTTTATGAATATCTTTGGTAATACAACCTCATTTCCCATAAAAGTAGGGCACTTTATTAGTCATGCAAGTATAATGCCATGACACATACCTCCTTTATATAAATTCATATTAAATAATTATTATTACTGCAACCATTCACTCAAACATCAGAAGAGATGAATAGGGATGAGGACTATCATTTATTCATTAACCTTCTAACCTGAGCACTCCTATTGACTCTGTAGATGAATTACAATGCTCCATGTAATCAGCTAGAGGATTTTTAGTCCGAGCATGGACTCACATTCTCACAGCCTAAAAAACTGATCTGCTACAGAAAACTGACCAAAAGTCATTCTCAAAACCAATATATATGTACCTGGTGTTTTGGCAGGGGCAAGTGAGTATAATTAAGTGGCAAGAACAACTCACGGTTTCTTAGGTAACATGAATTGGAAAATGCATCAACAAAAATATGTCTAGGGAAGGTGACTTGACCTCGTGTAAGAGTTGTTAAAAGCTTTGAAGGAGGATTTCCTGGGTTTATACTGCTGTGGCTTTTGGGAAAATAAAGAGATTTATGGCTACCTGCTACTGTTTGTGTTCCAAAATGAGCAACAGGCACCAAAGCTTGTGAACCATTGTCAAAGCACAGAAGATATAAGCCACAAAATAATGTAGTTAAGTGACAAACCTACTATTTTATCATAGAACCATAGAATCACACAATTAGGTTGGAAGGGACCTCAAAGATAATCTAGTTCCAACCCACCATCATAGGCAGGGACACCTCCCACTAGAACAGGTCACTCAAGGCCTCATCCAACCTGGCCTTCAACACCTCCAGGGAGGAAGCAGCTACAACCTCCTTGGACAACCTGTTCCAGTATCTTACCATCCTCACTGGAAAGAACTTCCTCCTAACATCCCATTTAAATCTCCCCTCTGCCAGTTTAAACCCATTACCTCTCATCCTGTCATTACAAGACCTTGTAAATAGTCCCTCCCCAGCCTTCCTCTAGGTCTCTTTCAGATACTGGAAGGCTACTATAAGGTCTCCTTGAAGCCTGCTCGTCTCCAGGCTGAAAAGCCCCAACTCTCATAGCCTGTCCTCAGCAGAGGTGCTCCAGCCATCTGATCATCTTTGTGGTCCTCCTCTGGACTCACTCCAACAGTTCCATGTCCTTCTTGTGCTGGGGCTCCAGAACTGCACACAGATGGGCTCTGACAAAAGCAGAGTAAAGGGAGAGAATCACCTTGCTCGCCAGGACACAGTTGCTGTCTGGGCTGCACATGCACGCTGCCAGCTCATGTTAAGGTTTTCATTAACCCAGACACCCAGGTCCTTTTCCTCAAGGCTGCTCTCCAGCCATTCACCACTCAGCCTGGACTTGTGTCTGGGATTGTGCCAACTCAGGTGCAGGACCTTATACTTGGCTTTGTTATGAGGTCGGCCTAGGCTCACCTCTCCAACCTGTCCAGGTCCCTCTGGATGCCATCCCTGCCCTCTAGCAAGTTGACTGTGCCACACAGCTTGGTGTCATCTGCAAACTTGCTGAGAGTGTACTCAATTCCTCTGTCCATGGCACTGACAAAGATGTTAAACAGCACTGGTCCCATCACTGACCCCTGAGGGACACCACTTGTCACTGCTCTCCAGGTGACCTTGTGCCCTTAATCACCACTCTCTGTGTGCGACCATCCAGTCAATTCCTTATCCAGCAGTGCTCCACCCATCAAGTCCATGTCTGGTGACCAGGATATCATGTGAGACAGTTAGTGGAATTATTGAAAATCAACTACAAAAACAGAGACAAAGGAACCATGCAAGAGAAGCAGCCACTGCCCAGAGAGGTCTGAAACTGACTTATCTATATTTGGGTTACAACTCTTAAAACAGTTTTTTTTCTTTCTTGGTAGAGCTCTGAGTGAAGTGACACCATGTATTTTCATTTCTCAGCCAACAGCCTAATTTCTCACTCAAATTCTTCAATTAGTTCAAACCAGCACAGCCTCCTTGAAGACAGGTGTCATGTTTGCCCTTTTCCAGTCAGCAGGAACTTCACCAGTCTGCCATGACTTTTCAAATATGATGGACAGCATTTTAGCCACTTCATCTACAAGTTCCTTCTAGAGACGTGGGTGGGTCTCTTCAGGCTTCATGGACTTGTGCATGTTTACATTCCTTAGGTGCTCACGAACAAGACCTTCAACTATAGTGGGCAGATCTTCCTTTTCTTGGTCCTTACTTTTGCCCTCTGGAATTTGGACATTGTGGTTGGAGTCCTTGCTGCTGAAGACTGAGTCTTTAGGTTAAGTGTGTTTGGGAGAAAGTTTCAGAGATACTTATGAATACTTTTATTGAAACCTGCATGTGAAAACCTCCAAATGTTCTTGAGGGATTCACCTCAGTTATTCACTTGGTCATGTCATCTCCACAGTATAATTTAGGGCTTCACTCTCAGAGCTTTTCCAAAAATGTGACAAATTATTCTATCATATAAAATCAATGTGTATTCAACAGGCTATATCTTGAGGTTCAAAAAAGGAAGGCATGTTGGATCACCATCCCTAGGTGATCATCTAGGTATAATTCATGTACTAATAGGTTCATTTATACTTTATCAGAACAGTAGCAACTGATTAAACAAGTCATATGGACTTGTTAGATGAAATAACCAACAGAAAGTGACAATACCCTGGGTTTGGCTTGAATATCCCTCAAATATTCGAGTTATTGAAAGGCTGTGATTTATTTTTTTTTTTTAACCAACTAAGTTATTTCTTGCCCTTCTTTTGACTAAAATTTCGTCATAAAATTGGGAAGGGAAATTGGTCTGAAGTACTATAGTGCAAAACTCTTGATTCTGCTTACAACTTTTGGGTGAACAAAGAGAATGCTTCTCTGCTGTTTATTTTTTTTATGTTCTGCTTTTACAAGCAACTAGTATTTATCTAAAATCAATTAAAACCTTGCTGAAAATCAAATCAGTTTATAAATGGAAGCATTTGGTTGAAGTTCTACTTTAACAGATTAACAAAACCAAACCAAACATCCAAAGCTTGTTAGAAATCAGTTTCTTAATCACCTGATTAATATTTCTTAAGAGTTACAGGAGCTCTCCTGAGAAGATATGTGGGCTTGTGCTGCCCAACATTAACTCAACATCTTGAATTCTCAGGTCCTTCCTCAAGGAAATGACAAAAGAATATGAGGGAGGGCTCTTCCCTGCTCCTTTCTCAGGCAAAATGCCCACTGAATTCAATAGAATTTTTTCATGAGTGTATCAAGTAGGATTTGGCTCCGGAAAGACATAACAAGATTGAACAGACTTGGTTCCCAGTAATGACATCCCATTGTGCTGTGGTATAGTAGAACACACAGTTCTGGAGTGCATTCTGTCAATGCCTCTGACTTCCAGATGATATTGTAATATCTCATTATTTTAAACTAGAAGAAAGGGATCTGGTAGAATTAGGACTGGAGATTATTGTAAGGTTGGTCAGGAACACAAAAAGAAGGGGAGGGAGTGGCAAAGAAATGTAGTCATTATGAATACAGGATATTATTAGCTTATCTTTAGTCTGTGAACTGTCTTTAATTGCAAGCAAGTTGAGGCCTATGGCACGTTTCTCAGTAATGGCTATTGGTTCCATTCTAATTTATGGCTATAGTACCAAAAGTCTAACTAAAAAAAAGCCCAGCTTGAAAGTTGTTGATTGTCTCCTGTGAGGATCCCAGTGATTTACCTCTACCTGATTAAACTGGCTCTACAAAAATGGCCTATTGTGTTGGATTTTGGAAGTAAGGTGTCTGAAACAGGCCTTTAAAAGCATTCTGAGAACTTGGCTTAGACAATAGGATAAAACTTGGTGTATTTCCTGCTCAGCTTTGTAGATTCCTGTCAGTGGGCTCTGGACACTTCTATCACGACATGGTCCAGCAACTCTGCCATAGGATGATACAAGATCAGGTGACTCATACATCCTATATGCTTTGCAGCCTCCAAAGCATTTCTGAAAGGACACCCCAGAGCTGATATAGCTGATGCAAGGCCCAGGATGTATATATCATGTAAGTGAGTTCTGTCTCTTTGTAGAGCACACTGTGCTGTGTCTTGAGTCCGTTGTAGGAAGCAGCTCGGGCCGTGTCTTCTCCTGATTATGACTCAAAACTTATTTCTGGACAAAGGCTTCTATCCATGTGATGGAATTAGAAGGTGAATACAGTCTAGAATTTGAATGAGAAACATGTGCTCAGAATGTGATTTAGGCATGACTAGTTTGCATTTATAAACACAGAAGTCTTCCTTGTTTGTACAAATTCTAGATTGAATGTTTCACAAATCCTGGCTATTATGGTATCCACAACTTGTTCTAGATTTCTAAGATATGCTAGCAGCAGAACAAGCATGTCTGACTTTGCTAGGTCACTCTGATACAAATGGGAACAGGTGCCAAATTAAGAGGTATCTCTGAAGGATATTAAATATGCCCATAATCCTACATCAACTGTGATCATCCTGATCTTTGATTCTAATTATTTGAAGAAGGTCCGAAGAGGCATAGGAGTTGCACCAGTTCCAAGAAAGCTGGAATTTGCCTGTAAGTATTATCTCTGAATGATGTAGTCAGAGGACTGAGAGAGTTCATGTTATTTTCATTCACTGTAGTACAAACAAAAATCAATGCTCATCCAGTTTTGGGTGTTTGTCAATTGATTTTTTTTTCTGTTCTCTTCTATAATAGAACTGCATTTGACACACAAAATGATTTAAAAAAAAAAAAAAAAAAAAACAAAAAAAAAAAAAAATCNNNAAAGGTAATTTCTACATATTCTATATGCCACATATGGGATGTGTGTACATACACACAGACAGACAAAATACCAGTAAGATGAAAAGCAGAAAACACCAAGTAAACAGAGAAAGCCATAAGTGCTGATATAGCTAATTGACAATAATTATTTACTTTTACAGAGTCCCTGAAACTGTCAGTGGTACCTGGAAGGCATAACATGAATTTTAATTTAAGACGTATCTATCTTTGATGAGCATAATTAATTGATATTTTTAGAGAAATGCATTAAGAATTATCTGGATATGGGCTCTAATATAAAGTCAGCAACGTATTTGACTAGTTTTTATACTTCCTTAAGATCAGTCACTAAAGACAGAGAATAATACAATATATTTGATATTAATATCATCTGTATTTGTGTCTAAATAGTGGAGGAAATGCATCTGCCTTCTGCAGATCTCTCTTTTTACTGTTTCATCCTGCAAGAAATGCACATTAATAGCAACTTATTCCCAGAGGAATGTTTTGAACTGGTGTACTTGAGAAGGAACTTACAACAGAGCAGACTAAAGTGCCACCCAGTCCCTTTTAATTAGCACATATAAGTCCTCCTACATCCAAGATATGATTGAGAATTTCTGCCATTTCATTTTAATATCAGTGTTATATGCTAACGTTTGTCAGACTAAGCTAAAAAGCCACTTCTTTTTATGTTGTTTCCCACATGCAGAGCAGACTTCTTACATTTTTGTTGGCTGCTAACCTACTAAGCGTTTTTTGGCAGCATGCAGCTCTGGATTGAAGCCATGCATGCAAGTCTTCCACAGTAAGTATGGCCCAACGGATTAGAGATCAATGGATTTAGTTATCTGGTGAAGTTCCCCTGCCTCTCTGGTGCTATTAAAAGGTTTTGCTATTGTAACGAGCACCAGAACTTTTTGTTTCATATTTGCCCAACTGAGGCTTCCATTTAGGCTGCAGAGTGTATGAAAGTTAGTGTACTTCTGCAGGCAGCTTTGCTGTCATGCCACTGAAACGCAAGTCCAGGAAAAAACCCCAAACAGGTATTTTCATCTCTTTGAAAGCAAAAATTGTCCATGAAGGCAGGAGAGGGATAGCCCTAACATTGCAATATGTTTTCTCAATGTAATCAAAATATACTGTCTCTGAGAAGCTTGCCTTGTAATGAGTTCATAATCAGATCCTGAAAAAAGGGGTAGAGACTGTTTGAAAAGTTTGTTGTCCGTAGTGCCACAAGCCTGAGGGAAAAGAATCCTCGAACCCAAGCCTCCAAACCACAGACCTGGCTTGCAGTTGGGCTGCTGCTGACTGTTGGCTGGGGACTAGTGGACATGACCCATGGCTCTCCACACCACCACTGGCTCCAGTGCTTTAGTGGGCTGTTCAAAGCTACTGATTCAGGCCCCAAAATACCCACTTCTCACCCTTCCCTCCATGAGGCGATGTGAACAGCTGCCACAGAGATTTTCTCTGCAGTGCATGTGTGGAGATTCCTCCTGCTTTTGGCATCCCTGTACAGCTGAAACATATCATAATGCTCTTCAGGATTTGGTCCATGCTGTGTGTGAATATCTTGGCTTTCAGATTTGAGGAACTAAGCAGTTTTTTATTTTCTTTTCTTAACCACAGAACTTCCTGAGGATAGAAAAAGTCTGAACCCAGCTAATTTAACATTGTCCTTTTTTAAGTGAACTTAATAAACCATTCCAGGCATTTTCCCTCGTAGTGGATTCTTAGCAGGGAAAAATACCACTCAAGTTTGTGTCCACTCTATGTATATAGGGAGTGAAAAGGCAAAAGGGAACTCTTCTGCATTTTCTCACTACTTTTACCCAGGTCCTCATACAGTTTCAGGCACTATCCCTATACCTACCAAACTTAATACAGCAAAGCTCACCAAGAAGGGAAATTAGAAGAAAATTACAGGAGGATAAATTTGATCTCCCTTACTTTGTATTAGCAAGCTGGGAATAATGATAAATATTGCACTATTGCAAGACTGGATGGTAAAAGCTGATAAAAAGTCATTGAACACACAGGACAAATTATAGCTTGAGTCATAGGCTGACACAATATTGATATTGTCTACAAGCATTTTACTATCCAAATCTGTAGTTTACATTGCAATATTTATTTGTGAAATTCTTTGTTGCTGAAGTGACCAACAGACATCAAAACAACCCCAAATCCTACTAAGATAACCCTTCTAACCCATGGTTAAAGCAAGAATCACCACCAGGAAATCATAACTATAAGTCAAAGTCTTACCAAGGTAACAACAAGCTCAGTTCAAACACTGGCATCCCTGCCACTCCAAACCAAAACAAAACCTGCCAAAGCAAGGATAACATATAGAAGAAGAGGACAGCAGTCCCAAAGAGGTGATCTGGTTTTGATAAAAATCTCACTACTCATTTCAGGATTTTGTTGTCCATGAAAATCACCCTCAATTCCCAGCTGTTCTGAAATACTCTTCAAACACACTAACTGTACCCAGAGATAGACTGTCAGGCTACCAGGGTCCCTAGGGAAGCCACATAGCTCTGTATCGCAGAGAACAAACTGTAAATGTATTTTTTTCATAAGGGCAGCCAGATAAAATCAGAACTAATCCAAATACCAAACTAAGTCCAAAACCTTTGTGAGAGCTCATATGAACAGCTTCTAACTTATCCATGTAAAGCATGTGATCCAAAAAGCTACTCTAATTTTTGCTTCTATACCAGCCTCCTAAAAAAAAGTCCTGTTCTGCAGGAATCTACCATTTCAAGATGGTGCACAAATTTGGAGCTTCTATTCATGTGGACTGAACTTTTGTAGCCATATTAGAGTTTCACTCTTCAACAGCTTTTAGCTGCTTCTAGATCTTCTCATTATCAATAAAAAACGCACATAGAAGTCTTCCATTTTCAGTTCTTTCTGAGGCTGTGAAAAGTGCTGCACACTTATAATATGGTAAAATAACTGCCTTTCCTGTAACTACAGTGAGCTGGAACCATTTCCCCGTGATGGTCTCTGCTGCTGCAGATGATTTAAAGCCAAGGAGGCAAAGAGATATCTGAACTTTGCCAAAATGGGGGGCGATCTGTGTCTGTACCGACACAGTACCAACATAGGAGCCAACCCGATACCTCAAATCTGAGTGCTGTCTGCATGGGGGAGCAGGTGTGCCCTGAAGTCTCTGTTCCCAGCTATGACCCTTTTTCATTTATATATCCATTCCCAAGGCAGCAACCAGCCATTTACAGTACTCTCCTTGTCAGCATCTGCAGATGTCTCCAGGTAGAGAGCATATCTTGATTGTGTTTTTGCATTCCCTTCTATTCTAAACAAAGAAATACCCTTTGTTTTCATAATCTTTCCACCATCCTTTTGCTAAGTATTTGCTATTAGCCTACCCTAAGCAAGATCACAAATGCTTATATTTAATTTTCTTATTTTCTTTTTCATGCCTGCCCATGGTCTCTTGCTTTTACTGCAGTGGTCTCAGTGTCCTAAACCATGAAAAGAGACTTAAGAGATGTGTGGCACTGACAGGGTCTGCAGACACGGACAAAAGAAAGCCAGTCAAATTCAGTGTCCCTGCTGTTTGCCCCAGCACAAGCACCACTAGAGAAAACCACACAGAATCAGGACTATGTCATGATGTCTAGAAGCGAGGTTATTATGTGATCTGTACAGTCACAAAAATAAAAACACTTGTTTCCTCATTAGAATGGGAAAATGTATCACAAAAAAACTAAACCAAACCAAGCACATGTGCACATACAAAAGACAACAAACACCACAAATAAACAAAAAGGCAAAAAATCAAAGTCCCTCCCCCATTTATACTGTCATCTAGCAAAAAAAAAAAAAAAAAAAGGTTAATTCTTAAGTAAATTACATACTTTTTGTTGATGTTGTTATTGTTGTTGTTTTGTTTTATTTGTTTGTTTCTTACTTACCAGTTTGGGAATTGTTTCTAATTTAAAGTATTTCTCAACAGCTTAAAGAGAAAACAAACCTAGTAGCAAATGTCCAAACCTGTTTTCTTCTAGTAAGTGACTCATACTGATATTATTTTCAGTCCATGTTTGTATGTTAATGCAATCATACCTATCTCCTTTCCCTCATTTCCTGGTAAGTCTTCTTTCACTACTCATAGCGCTCACGAAAGGTTTGCCTGTATCAGTCCACAGTGACTGATTTACACACTAGAAAGTCTCTGAAAGTGTAAAGATGCATCATGCATATCATTGCCACAGTTTAGAGCAGGGCCATGCACAAATCAATTTCCATGATATTTATGGGAACTTAAACATAGAAGGGCAGAGAATTAAAACCAGGGCTGCTCCCTAGCAGGCAGGGAGACTAATATACTCCCTTGGATGACATCTCACTAGGGAAGTGTTTGGAGCCTTACCCTAGACTTCACATGCCAAATTCTTCAGTCTGGTGCTATTCTATATGTACCAGTCCAATCTGTGGCAGTGCGTGACTCAGCCAGACCTCACACAGCTGAACTGAGCTTGGAAGCCTCTGCTTATGAATTCCTGGTTTAAACTTCACTTTCTCTGCCTGTTTTCTATTAGCTCTGTGGGTTTTCAGACTTTTATGGCAACCCTCTGACTGAAAATTACTGCTGCCCAAGACAGACTGACTGCCAACGAGGTTACAAACACAGAAGATCTTTCTCAGTAATTCTTTGGGGCATGAAAGGTTGGTTATTTTCAAACTTTTCATTAAGTGTACGTTTTTGAAAGCTGAAACGTTAATTTCCATAGACTTCTCTATTTTTTTTCTCTCTCCCTCTGAGTTACTCTCCTTTTTTAAGCTGACTTCAAGAATTCAAGCACAGAGAGAGAGTGAGTGAATGAGTACAAATATATTTTTCATGTAACTCTACTGAAGTCAGGGAACTTAAACTAAGGAAAATCTGGGGCTGCTCTGTTTATTTTCTTATTCTAGGCTTGCTTAATTTCATGCCACTTAAAATTACATTTAATTGCAACAGTTCTCTATTTCATTTTCAGTCACACTCCTTTCCCAGCATGTTCCCCAGGACACTGGAACAAGAGAACACTGAATCAGTTTGGAAAAATGTAAATATTTCTGAATGTGTGGACACTTCTTACTTCTCAAGTGTGGGAGGGATATTTTATTGCCCACCTATCCATCACTCAAATGTCCTGATCAGTTTATTGTAATAAATTAACTTCAGAAAATATTATCTGAAAAAGAATAATTTTCTTCCTGTTAAAAAAAAAAAGCATATCTAGTACTGTACAAGCTTTTTTACCTATGTGTGATAAGCCTAGGATGGTTTCACAGAATAAACTGAGGAATGCCTAAATCCTCTCAGGCACCTGCTTCTCGGCACTTGATTGATCTGTAGTTGTATTACTGGCAAATAAAACTACTCACACAAAACTCTCACTCTGCTCTACCTGCATTTAGAAGCTGCACCTTATACCACATGAGACGTTTGTACTCTGAAAGCAACATTAGCTGGGAGAAAAGACAGATTGAGGACTTTGCTAAAAGAAAACCTCTTGCTGAGGTTCCTTGATACTCATTAGCACAGCCTCCCGCTCCATGCTCACTATTATGTTCATTTGCAAATTCGGTAAACACTTACATGGTGGAGCTTAATTCTCTTGATATTTCATGGACAGCAAATTTCAAAGTCACATGTGGGCCTTCAACAACATGAGTAGTCACATAGGAGGTTGCTCATTCAATAGGGAGCAAAACAGTGCCACATGACTTACGGAAGCACTTGTAACTCAGTTACACATCTTGAGTACCATATATGGAATATATGGAGGCAGCTGTTCATGATTACCTCAGAAATGTTTTTAAATATTTACATTCTTCATTGTAGCCCTGATTCAGCAAGATATGCAGGCATATGTGTAACTACGCAAATAAATAGCAGAACATAGGAGGAAGGCACAGTGTGAGGAATAACTGAGATATTCCTCTTCTCCTTTCAATGGAAATAAACTTGGTCATAGGAAACATATAGGTAAGGAAAGGACAGTGGCCTGTAAGTGGTGTGACCTGTTCAAAGATGAGTTCTGGTGCTTAGAAATATGGAAAAAGTCACATAAGAATAGAAAGCACAGGTGATAAGTTTGCAAGTCCTAGTTTAATATATTTTTAATGCCAAAACCCCTTTGTTGGAAGTGAGCTTTGTTTGTGGATTTTTCATGAGCAGGAAAAGAAGATACATTCATTGGATGATTTATGCATTTCAAATTATTTGCTCAGCTCACTGCGGGATGAATTGATATGTTGCAGAAATGCATATAATATCTATTTCACCTTCCTGTAGCTTTGAGGATGTATGGCAAAACAGCTTTGCTTAATACCGTATTCATGTGTCCTATGGGAGAAAAACAGAAACTTTTTTTTCTTTTTCTGCATCTATGTATTCATTAAATACATACACACATACACACACACAGAGCAATACTGAAATATGAAGAGATCCCCAAAAGGAAAGCAAGATGATTTGGATCATGTTTCTGAATTTGTTTGCAAATGTGCGACAGTGAACAAGTCTCAAAAACTGATGGTGAGGTGAGACTGCAAAGTTTTGGGGAAGTTCTTTGAACACATGTAAACATGATCTGTATAGGCGAATGCTTAACTTGCCTTTTTTACTTCTACAAATTATATTATGAAATCAGACATTTCTGACTTCTTAAGAATGTCAAATCAATGTATTCCTTCAAAACAGGTAATTGCAGGGAACTGCTCTGCTTCTGAGCTTCTATAGTTTTGATTGTTCCACTTTCAGACTGATAAAGATCAGACACTTCAGTTGTTTTAGCAGATCATTTACATAATACAGGTAGTTTGGGAAATATTACCTGCAGCCCCAAATATAGTGTGTTAGACACTGCTGACTGAATAAAAAAGAGGCAAACACATTGAGTTTATGCAACTAGAGGACAGAGACAAGTCTTGTGCTTTCATTCACTGCCCTTTGATCACAGGGACCTACATTTTAATCCATCCTAGGTAGAATCACGAAAAATGTATTTGATCTGATAGCTGTATCAACACTACATTAATACACTTCTCTCTCAGATTCAGGATTGAAGCATCTAGATTTAAAATGTCCTTCTAGTCACAAAATAGATTGAATTTGACAGATTAGGATTTATGAGTACTGCTAAGATGTAGCAGAGGTCATCTGATATGGTCACTCTTATATTGTTCCTATGAGAAAATGCACTGTAGTGGTTTGGAAGTAGCAATATAGAAGATATAGTGTGTGTCTTGTTACCACGCACATAATTAGGATCTTAATGAGAAGCTTTCTATTAACATCATATTAGGATTACTGACCTAGAGTGATACAAAGTCAATGGACCCATTATGTTGTGTGCCATACTGTACAAAGTTCCACTGAGAGCCACAGAATATTGACGGGCCATCCATATGATGCCCTCAGGGTCTATTCTCCCTTCAATGCATATGTATAACTCTCATTAATGTTAATAGAAGTTACATCTGAGTAGTTAGGGGAGAACAGACCCTCTGTTTAATATGAATGTGTACTTGGAGGTGATTCAGCAGTAGCCTTGGGACCAAAAATGGTGTCAATAAGTTACTACAAATCAGTAGGTGAGGATCAAGTAAAATCAATGTGTTGTGTACAGTCCACACTGTGAGTCCAAAATACATGGGGCATCCTAAGCTCCCCAACTCCAAGGCTCCCCAAGAAAGATATGATATATTTTAAAATAGAGGCCACCAAAGCCAAACACGTTTTCATTCGATTCTTCCTATTATTTAACAGACTCCAGAATTTATCTCCATTTTACAGATGAGAAAGCATCTCACCTAACCTTCATTGCCTAAAAATCAATTTAATCTACTTTGTTAAGCTCTTTTTATATTTGCAAGGACCATAAGCCACCTCTAGTGGCTAACAGATTCTGGTTGTGTTGAGATAAGATGACCCATCCTTTAGGGGTGAAATTTCCCTCTACTGACCACACCAGAAGTGTAGACTTAATTAACTCACATTACACAAGGCAACTGCGATGGCTTTGGGGTCATAATATATATATGCACCTGTCTGAGGTCTTGAACCCTAGTTTTCAACAGCAAGCTCAACTGCTGTAGCCAACATACTGCCTTTCTTCCTTGACAATGACTCTAGATTCATGGAAATGTAGTGTTTGCATTAAAATAACCTCTGGATATTCATCAGGTTTTCTTTGGAGAGCAGCATATGCACTTTATGCACAGCTGCAGACACACTGCCTGACACATGTAGGATTTTAAACATTCTAAATATGTATACTATGAAGTAAGGTTTTAGAATTTTAATTAAAAATTATAACTGTAAAAGTTCTCAGCACAAGCCTAAAGACTGTCACAGAAACTCCTTTAACTGCAAAGATTCAGCAAGAGCAGGCCATTCAGATAGCCATGGGTAGCCAGGAGGTGGAAGCAGGGACAGGGCAGATGAGGGAAGCAGTGTTCAGGGCAGGCCCAAAACATCCACCCAGACAAATAAAGGAGGACTTCCTGGGTCCATATTTACGAGGCAGATCCAAAGTGAAGCCAGTAAGTCAGTGTAGCTTAGGAAGGAGCCAAAGGCAAAAACCTGAGCTTAAAGGCAGCTCTCAAGCAAAGAGGTGCAGCTGCCTCCACTGAACACTGCAGGACGGTTATCTGTATTGTATCTACAATGATGCTGAGACCAGGCAGCCAAACTCCCAGGCAAGGCTGGGGCAATGCACTTAGAACCCTCACAGATGTCACTTCACAGCAGAAACTTCCAGCTTAAAGCTCTAAAATGTTCCTGCTGTTTCATTTGGCTTTGTACTTGCAAAAAGAGTGATAAAAATTGCCCTAAACTGCTAAAGGATATATGGAGTGCCCTAGGAAAGTATGTGTCAGCTAAGGCACTTTTAAATCACCATATGTATAAGTCAACAATCCTGCATCCCCAAGACTTTATACGAAACCTCTTTCCTGCAGTACACTGAGACAGGTGAACCACTGTATGCTGTGTCATTAGACCACTCTGGAGGCAGGACAGACCCAGTGATGGATTTGAATTAGTGAATGGAAAGGCATTCTATTGTCACATCTTCTCTTACCTCACTAGTGTATCTGGCTACTATCACTTCATTTGAGTATTTTCATAGTATCATCTTACCATCCCTCAAGTGACAGCTTATCTGTGAGTAGTCTGTGACCATTTTATCTTTTGTCAGACCACTCTCTGATTCACCCTACTCTGTTCTGCACCTACAAGCATGTTCCCAAGAAACCAGGACCAGTCATCAGCTTCAGCAAACCTCAGTTCAGAGAAAGAGGTAATACTTCTGGGTAAAATTCTCTTACTGCTTTATGTACCCCCAGTGCAGGAGAGCAACCATCAGGTCTGTTACATTTGTCAGGTTGAACCTCTACACATGAAAATAGTCACTAATACAGCTGTGACGACTACAGAAGTTGTTAGCTTATTGTCACACTATACTTTTACTTTTTCCACATGCAAATGCATTTATATGTGCAAATGTAGTCTACTTACCTGACAGACAGAAATCTTATGTAGGATTAAAACTTTAGAAACAAGAATTTCCACCATGGTTTAAAAAAATGCATCTGTGGTTAGGAATTTTTCAGTGTTTCATGTAATCACAAGCCTAGTGCTTGTACTGAAACATGTATGCAAGATTGGAATTGGTTTGAAGAAAAAATTAAAACACACAAAAAAAACCTCCAAACCAAAACAGAGAAGAAAAAGCAAAAAACTATGTGTATATGTGAGTAAAGGTATCTGCATACAGTCATATCTAAATTAGCTAGTGCGTCTTTGTAGATATATCCTTCTTTCCCTTTATATGACTATACATTTAAATACACATGGCCAGTGTGTGTATATATACTACATTTAGTTAAAAAATAAAGACTTCTATTCATATCTGCCTTGATAAATGCATAAATGTACAGACAGTTTCTTGGCCACAACTACTGCATGCTTGACAGATATGGTCACCTCATACCAGACCTCACCTAGACCTGGGGCAAAGACAAATCCAGTTTGATTGATTGGGATATTGTGTATTCATTCATTAGTCCAGACTTTGGCAGACAAGACCTGGCAGGTATCTTCTTGTAAGCAGACGGCTTTCCTGGTGTGGTCTTGGCTTTTCTGGCAGCTTAGCTGTGAAATTTTATACACTTCTGTGGCAGGGATTAAGGCTATCAAGACTCCAAGATTTCTCATATATTAGACAGCATATGCAGACGGAAACCTCTTGCTGTATTCTCTGTCCCTAAAATTATGAAATCTGTATTGCTGCTGTTGGTCTTTCTTGGGTAGGGTGGGCCTGAGGCCCATTTTTCAAAGATTTTGTTGTAAAGAAACACCTGGAATTTGCAGAAATGTTTAATTCTTCCAAGTAATTTTAACACATTCCCCAAAATTGATGTTTTAATGTTCCTCCCAGACAGAGAAATAAAAAAAGAACAAAAGAGACAACCACAAACCTACCCAAAAATTGTCAATAGTAATACACATTTTGTAAGTCAGACATACAGATTTCCAGGCTTTAGAGATATCTCATCCTTAAGGTTGTTATTAGGATGTGCAGGCTGAAGTACTTTGGCTACTGAAGCAGGCAGCAAAGGAAAATACAGCTCATATGGGTCATTTTAATTCCTTTTTCATTCATTATTCACCCTAGATGATAAATCCACTGCTTTCTAAACTCACCAAGAAAAATATAAATTAGATCACACTAAAGAGGACAGGATTTGTGCAAAGTGAATAAAGTTCATCACTTAGGTTCTGAACTTGTAAAATCTAAGATTCATGCCTAACTTGGTAAGTATAATTTGTCCCATTGCCTTCCATGGATTGTCTTTAATACAGCTTCTCATTCTGCAAGGAGCTAAGCAGGTTTGTAAGTAATTACAAGCACAAAAATTGAATACATTTATTGAGGTCACTATAACATGGCAGAGGAGAGAGATCAATATTCGTTTGAGGGGACTCAGGGTTGTTGTATTATTATTAAATAATTTTAAAATATTAAATTATTCATGCTTTGTTTTGCTTTATTTATTCAATGCTTAACGGGTAGGATTTTCTGTTCTTTGATTAAAGACAACTACAATTTTTATGAAAGCGTAGCCAAAATTATTGTATAGTGTCATTAAATTAAAGATTTTATAAAACAGACATTTTGCAACCACTGGCTGAACATATTTTATTTCAGTCAGTGGAATCTTTACTCAGTTTGTTCATTCTAGTAACTTGGGTGAATAATCTTCCCACTTTGCTAGCAATGGCTGTTCTATAACTACTTACCATCTGAGTTTAGTAACTTTTGGTGTAGGATTGGTCACATGTTATCCTTTGTTGTTGTTGTTGTCATTCTCTTTTTCCCATTAGCTAAAACTGGTGCTGGATCACACTTCTTTAGGAAAATTACTGGCATATAATATAATCCACACAAAAATGTGTGCACTGAGAATTCTGTAAGCTGCTGAAGACAGCACCCAGACTAGGCACTAGGTATCTTAGCAAAGCTCCTAAATTACAGTGTTACTTCACAAATAAAATATAATATCAAACCCTTTCAGAAATTTCACAAGAATCTACATCCTTAAATAATNCGTGCTGCCTGCTGCCTGCTGCCGCGCACGTGGCTGGGGCTTCTCCCAGTTGCTGCGTGGGTGGCGGTGAACGAGGAGAGCGGGAAGAAGAGAGGAGAAAATGGCTGCTGACCCGTTTAAGTACCCTGCAGGGCGAACGAAGCTGTCCATCAGGCGTCCAACATTTCCCGGCCGGCCAATTGATTCGAGGTTCGACGTATATGGGCATCTCGAGGTTCCCACCCTGAGTCCCAAGGCCACCTGGGATGCCCCACCCTTCACCCCCTACCAAACCCTTTAACAGTAGAGGGAGGAGAGAGCCCAGGAATTGGATTAATTTCTGGGGTGCTCCGTCATTCCATGCCGGGACAACAGTATATACAATTGACTACTTCTACTCAAAGGATATATTTTTTAAAAATAGCTAGAACTGTTGTCTGTGTAGGTAATCAGATATTTTTGCATCAAAGGACAGACAAGGCCACAAATTAAATGTAGTTGTATAGACAGGAATTGAGATAAGTGTAACACGCCTTGGTTACTAAACACTTCTTCAGTGGATAAATGCTGCATATTCAAGTGAGGTTATGAAAAGCCCACAGAAGAATTTTTTTACAAACCAGGCAAAACTGCTGTAGACTGCTTGTTTAATGCTGTACTTTTTCTCTTTTTTAAGATGACTAGCACAAAAGCCTTGGTTTTTTTAGTGCTGCATCAGTGTATGTGCAGACAGAATGGAAAATGCTATGTAAATAATGGTATAACAAGGATGTGTTTCCACAGCAAAATTGGGCTCCCTGCTATATGTTTGTATTTAACTTTGTTCTTCCTGAGTATATGTGTTTTAAAAAGTATCAATTCCAGGGAATGGATGTTTGACAGACGGGGCTGTTCTTAGAATTGGCTACCTATTAGACTACTGAAATGAGAGAGCTTTGGTTAGTGAATGTCCTCGCATTGCCAGTTCATCACCTATTATGTGAGCAACTTACCTAAGCAGAGCTATACTGTAAGACAGCCCCCATAGAGAAAAATAACACCCTAACATGAGAATAGTTTATTGTGTACCCAAAAAAAAAATAATAAAAAAAAAAAGTTGAAGAGAAAGCAGAGATCTCCTCTCTTTCCTTTTACCAACCACAACATGTATGAAGCCAGTGATGATGACTTTTTCCTCTTCGTTCCTTTTCTAAAGAGCAGAGGTTTGTCTGCATGATAGTGTGACAAGGGGAAAATGTAGGGTTTTTTTCACCTTGTGAACAGTGCACTAGGATAGTCAACTAGATGGGATGTGAAAACCTTCTATTTTTGTCTGGATACCAATGCTAGCCAGTTCTGGAAGTAGGAACAGACTGATCAGCAGAGCTGACACAAGCGCAATCCTGCTTTTAACAGTATTACAGCATTACTGTCTTTGCAGAGTGTGAATGCACTACTATGAGCACCATAGCCGCAGAAGGCCCCGCTTCTCTGTCTCTTCTCCTCCTTCTTCCCCTCTATCCAGTTCAAATTATGTGGACTGTGATTCAATCCCATAATTGGCCCTCACAAGCTAATTTTCTAGATATTTCTCTTTTATGTACATTAGTAGTCCTCTTTTGCAGATAAAGTGATTTGACCATAGCCGCTGAAGAAACCACTACTGATTGTGATCAGTGTCAGTCAGACATGTGGGAGTGAGTCCAAACATGCAGGATACCATGCACTCAAACAGTTCTGTAAATGTGGATACCAGTTAAAACCTTGTTCTGGAATCTGCTTCTTTGGTGTTTCTTTTCTCAGTTAAAACTTCTTTTATAATTGGTAGTTGGGAGGAAACTGTGAAAACTTAATTTAAGAATATAGTATTAGTGGGCACTGTGGAAAGAGTTTCAGGTCATTATTACTTGGGAAAGATAGCAACTTCCAGGGTCAAAGGCTAGTTCTTGACTGAGAACTGAGGCACAAAGAGCTTTAATGGTTTACCCTAGGGAGACTGTGGCATTGCTGGGAACTTGTGGCAGGGCAGGACACTGCCCCACTGGAGCTTTGGATGGGGTGCAAACTGTGACAGGGCACACCCAAGTTCACTACCCCACCAGAGGTGTGAATGGGGCAGGAAATGGTCTTCCTTCCTCCCCACCTCTGTCACATGAGGTTTGAAATGTGGAGTACAATAGGTGTAAAGTACCTTCTCCCACATCTTCGTGGGCTTGGCCAGGGAGGGAACAAATCGCCCCAGTATATATATGGCAACTGGACAGATTGGAGTGGGACCTGCACTGGGAACTGCACTTGGAACTTAACACCGGCCCTTGCACGGACCTGAACCGGGACCTGAACCGGGACCTGAACTGGGACCTGAGCTCGGACCCTGAGCCGACCCTTGCACGGACCTAGAGACAGAACTTGCATGGACCTTGCAGGGACTTCAGGCTACACCTGCTGCAGGGACCTGCCTCAGCAATAAACTGCTGCTGTTCAAGGGAGCATCGTGGAGCACCCCGGCTTTCCCCTGCCTTGCTTCGTGATTGTGGCTTCATGAAAGCCGTGCCTACAGTCATTTTGGCGGGCACTGGACTCTGGACACTGCCATGAAAGAGACTGTCTCCCGTTTGTAAGTAGGGCAAAGCTGTTTCATGTCCAAACCTTTCCAATTTTTTTCTGATTTTTCCTAAATTACCTGAAAAGACATCCTTGTGAAGACTTTTCCCGAACGAATTAGAACCCTAACTTAAACCAATTTACACATAGATTGTGGGTGGGGCTTTTGGAAATTATAAAAGCTACATAATTTATAATTCCTGCCTCTTCGATCACCCATAATCAATTCAGAACTGAACCCAGAATTTCTGAATCCCAGTCAGGTTCCATAACCACAAGATGACTCCAAGAACTACCTTTGCCCAAGAATTTTGCCAGGCATCTTATAATCAACAAGTAGTTTATTGCTCCTGACAAAGTGGGTGAGTCATTAGAAGCCAAGCAGTTTTTCTCCAGTGGGGGGTAACCTGGCATTATAACATATTACACTGTCTTCTCTTCCAGAGCAGTTTGCTTCCTTTTCCAGAATTCTTTGAGTTTTTGAAGTGCCATTCAGTCTTGAAGGCATACAGGAAAGAAAACCTATCTGCTTTAATTCAAGACAGAGATGAACTTTCTATAGAGGTTGAACATTTATGCTTTCTTCTGACATTTGTTGTTGTTGTTGTTTTAATCCAGGATTGAGAATACATCAAGATATATGAAAGAGATGGCAGCATATGTCAAATATTTTCCTGAGTGCTTTATGACCTTATGATGAGGACTCCAGGGGCAAAATATTAGCAAAGAATTGTGTATGGTTCTGCTAGATAACTATTTTTAAAATATACATGCTTAAGTATCGTTTGAGTAGAGAGCAAATCAACACATTGTTAATAAGATTTCTTGTGAAAAAAATATCACAACAACACATACACAAAAAAAATTAAGAATGTTCTAGCTCTGGATTTTACAGGAGTGCTTGCCTCTTCTGGAGAATTCTTTGTATTTAACTGTGTCTAGTACAGTGCCTGAGCTTCCCTACAGTAAACTAAGGTGATTTAACACCAATGAAACCTACTACTTCAGGAAATGTGTGACCCTGAATACTCTCACCAATTCAATATCATGTTAAATTGAATCTGAACAACAAGCAGTAGTGGAAATAATTATATTAAACCAGAAAACAAACAAACAAACAAACAAACAAACAAAAACAATACAACAGTAAAAATTCAAAGAAACACAATGAAACTCTGATTTTAATATACAGATTTAAGGCTGGTTAGGAATTTTCATTAAGTGCCTTTTTCCTTTCTTCTGGAAAAATTAATTTGCCGGTAGGCATGCCAGGTTTGAAACTAAATTAAATTCTTCCATCATCAAGGTGCAATAGGAATACTCCAGGCCTTTTTTATTCTTGAAAAAGAATGTTTCATTCGTTGGGAAACAGAATTGGAGGGATAGGAACCTTTAGTGAAAAATCATTGATAATGTTTTAAGGAGTCAAATTATTTTCCCATTCACTTTTATGTGCACTATGGTGCATAAAGGATAGGATTTGTACAGGGCACCTCTTTAAATACATAAGGCAAGGTCAAGCTTAACAAAAAGATTATAAGTACCAATTCTATCAGTTAAGTGATATAGGACAGTACTAGACAAAACCCAGGGCATTACTTAGTGCTGTATCTGAAACCTGATTTAGGAAGTTAGTTAAGAAAATCACTGTTCCCCAGACCAGAGGTATTATTTCCATATAGTACTTAAACACTTAGGTTTCGCTGTATAATTGTTAGTGTTAAATTCAATATACTATCAGTTTGAAATGCCCTGTAAGAAAGAAACATAAAGTTTGCCTGGCACAGCAATCTCATATTACAAGGCTACAGTGTCTTTAATTAATAGAATATTATATTCCTAAAGTTAAGAATTAAAATTATAGCTTTTTTTTGCTTAACTTTCATATGACACCCAACCACTATTACAGGGAATACTTAACTGCCAATGTGTTCACATAATAGAGAATCAAGACTTAATATTAGATATGGTGGGTATGAAATATGTTTACCAAAATAAATTTGCAGTATTTTAAATAACATTAAATTTTCAAGAATAATCATAGAATCTTTTGGGCTGGAAACAAGTTTTAATTCATTGAGTCTAACCTTTAACCTAACACTGACAAGTCCAACAGTAAATCATGTCTCTAAGCACTGTATCTAAGCATCTCCTAGACACCTTCAGGGATGGTGATTCAGCTACCTCTCTGGGGAGCCTATTTCAGTGTCTGGTAGCTCTCTCAGTGAAGAAGTTTCTTCTAATATCCAATCTAATCCTTTCCTCGTTCCACTTGAGGCCATTTCTTCTTGTCTCATCACTTGTTACTAGTAACAAGAGACTGACACCTACCTCACTACAACCTCCTTTCAGGGAGTTGTAGAAAGTGATAAGATCTCTCCTCATCCTCCTTTCCTCCAGACTAAACAATCCCAATTCCATCAGCCACTCCTCAAAAGACTGGTTCTCCAAAGCCTTCACCAGCTTTATTGCCCTTCTCTGGACCCATACTAGCCTCTCAATGTCTTTCTTGTGGTGAGCAGCCCAAAAGTGAACACAATACTCAAGGTGTAGCCAAACCAGTGCTGAGTACAGCAGCACAATCACTTCCCTGGTCCTTCTTGTCACACTATTCCTGATATAACCCAAGTCACTGTCACTCTTCCGGGCTACCTGGGCACACTGATAGCTCTTATTTAGGCCACTGTTGATCAACATCCCAAGGGCTTTCTCTGCCAGGCAGTTCTCTAGACACTTGTCCCCAAGCCTATAATGTTGCATGTGATTGTTGTGGCCCAAGTGAAGGACTTGGCACTTCTGAGTTATGCAATTGGCCTAGTCCCACGGATCCATGTTTTCCAGATCCATCTGTAAAACCTCCCTAGCCTCAAGCAGATCAACACTCCCTCCTAGATTAGTACCATCTGCAAACACAATCAACTTATCCAAATAATTGATAAAGACATTAAAGACAACTGTCCCAAAATGGAGTAACTGATATTAAAGAAGTCAGAATAAATGCAGTATATACTCATTCTACAAAGTAGTATCCTCAAGTGGCTAGAACCTATTTATCCTGCTTCTGTGTGTCACGTGTTCAAGATTGTTTAATGACAGTGCTCTGGTGTTTTTTTCTGGTTTGCATAGTTCTCTATACATTGCTAAGGGGCTTCTCAAAATCTGCTATGGAATGATTGATCTACATTTTGGCTGAATACAAGAGAAACTGAACTCCTGTGATTCTGTAAAATGAAATGAGTGATGTTACAGTCAAAATTAATTTACAGTCTGTATATTTAAGCCTTGCTTATATAGAGAGTTGCCCCAGTTTAATTAAACTGGTGCCAACTTCCATTTGGGCATCCTTCTGTTTTGGTTGGTTTAGTTAAAACCTATTTAAAGTGACTTACAAATAATTCAAAATATCAGTGTCCATACAGAGCCTTCTGTGTTATCTTAACCAAATGAATTTAAAGTCATATTTTTTAATTACACCAGTACAGATCAACAAATGAGCAAGTCTCAGACACAGAAGAGACTATATGAAATGTTTCAAAAGATGAAGGTCTACCTGATATCTACTAGTGGTAAGTGCAATGTAATAATTTAAAATTATGTGCTAAAAGGACTATGAAGGGAAGACTTTAAGTGAAACTAACAATGATTACAAGGATGAATAATGAGAACAGAAAAATCTCTAACAAAATTGAACTAGACTCATGGTCTCATATGGGTTCTTCTGTAAACTGTTCTGTCCATCTAAAGTTAAATCCCAAGTAACTATACCTAGGTATGTAAGCATGTAGGGGCATCACTTCCAGATGTATATCATTGTCTTTCATGCTGATAAAAGAAAATTTGGAAGACAGCAGGGTTTATGGTAGAAGTAGCAGACACTGGGGATTTCACTAAGTTCCTCACTTTGTTGTCCCTTCTTAGCACACCAACAGCATCTGCTGGTAGAAGACAAAGTCGTAACAGAGAGGAAGCTTTAATTTCTTTTTAACTCCAGTTCCCCTGGGGCATGATGGAAGACAGATATTTATAGCAGGTAATAAGGAGTATGCATAAAATCTGTCTGGAGCAGGCTAAATACATTTTTTTAAATCAAATTCCTTCAGAATTCTCCAAGAAATCTGTAACTCCAGCCTCTCTTTGTAAATCAGCACAATTTCTTCATCCTCATGGCTATAGGTTGTTCCATGTACGGCCACACAAGAAGATGCTGAAGGGTTCCTACAGGCCACTGTGCCTTGTGGGGTCATTCACCTGACTCATCCCATCATTGCTAACTATGGGAGGAGGATGCCAGCACATGATGTCAGAATTTTCTTGAAGTATAAGGACTGGTACACTTTCTATTTTCATTTAATTCAACAGTGATAGCTTGTATTTGCCAGATTGCAAATGCTCTCATTTCACTTGATGATATGGGAAATCTTTCAGGCTCAGAATGTAGGAGAAAAGGGCAACTGATGCATGGACTGAAATGTATTCTTTCATAGTCTGATCAGATCTTTTCAAACCATTATGGTCCTACCAGTTGGACTGTCCTGATAATTTATGATATTACATCTATCCTGTAGGCATATACATTTTATTTTAACTGAAAGCAATTAAGAAGTTGAAGAGTTGTAATACAGGTACTTAAGATCATCAGGTATGCACTATAGGGTCCTCAGGATACTTTGCTTCACAAAGGCAGCACATAAACTCACATTCTTCCATGCTGAAGTAAAAAATGAAACATCTACACAAATAAAAATATCTCCTTAAAAATTATTCTTGTATGTTTTCCTAGGAGACACCCTGTAAGTTTGGAATAGAGCATCTATATTGTAGATATACATATATATATGCTTCTGAACACACCAAAACAATCTTACACTTTATTGTTGAATGATAACCAAAGGTATGCACTTGCTAATTAGGTTTGAAAGTTGCTGGTCAGAAAAGTATTTCTGTAGTAGAGATATCTAAGGAAAGTGGTTGATTGGCTTTACAAATTGAGAATCATGTCGTGATCTGTATGAAATAAGACCCTGACACTGTCTTCCTTGCCCTAATGTAATTTGTAGATTTGATGGCCCAGCCCACTAGGGGATACATTCTTAAAGTGTTTCCTGATGGTGTCAGAAACAGAGTAAAAAATATTAACCCTGGCTTTGTAAGTATATGAATTTCTTTCCTAAGCAACAAAGAGGATCAAATCCTATCATTGTATTGACCTTAACAGTAAATATGCCAGTGTATTCACATATTGTTTGTGTGTAATGAATAACAGAGTACCCTGTTTTAAATAGATAGACAGGTAATGGTTAGGGCTGTCTCTTATGGAAAGACATATGTTATATAAACACAGTCACTAAAAAAATATTGAGGATTTTCTTTTAGTTAGGACTACTATTATGACATTTACATTCCTCTGCCTCTTCCTGTTTGCAAGAAATTGTATTTTTACACACTTGGAAGAAAAGGAGTGAAAAGGAAAAAAAAAATATTTAACTGATAAAAGTTTTTTGCATATGTTATACTTTCATATATATTTGATACATTCAGTCCATTGTGCTGAGAAAAGTAAAAGTTATTGTATGTTAAGGAAGAAGTGAATTCAAGCCCCATTAATATATGCAAATAACATTAAATCTGAAAAATTCTTAGTTCTATATTTTCATGTCCATTTCTAAAAACTGCTTATTTAATTTAAAATAGGACACAGTCATGAGGTTCCAGACTTGAGAGAGGTCATTTTATTGCATTGGTAAAGGAGACAATCTACTTTGTGCCTGGCTTAATCTTTGCTGTATGTGTCCACTTTTCAAACTATTAGGTCAGCCTCTAGGAAGTAGAAGGCAGCGATGAACATCTTGGCCATGTGGATGTCTGTTCGAATTCAAACTAGTATTTCTTAGGATTATATTACTGTTCTACTTCAGCCACAAGAAGTGCTTATTCCTTCCAAACTTGGCACCAGAGAAGTATGTGACCAGAGGCAATACTTCAGGAATGAAAGGTGAGATTTTTGGATCTCTTTTTCTTCACAGGAATATTGAAAGGCAGGTGGAAATAATTTTTCTTCAATGGATTTGCATTCATGGTTCTGGGCTTGTCCTGAAACAACCATCAACATCCAGGAAAAATAGGTGGGCATGCTGTCAGTCATGCTGACTCACACTGGGCTGTTGTTTTCCACACTTCCCTCTATCAGTCTGTTTTACTGAGTCTTACATTTGGACTGCAAGATTTGGGGGAGAGATGGGCTTGGAGAATCTGACTGTTCTGTGTTTGCTTATTTCACAGGACAAGGACAACGGAGTACAGTGTTAGGCAACCCAGGGAGTTATTGCAGTGCTATCTCTGTTGACTCCAAGGCTGACAACAGTGACATTATATGCACATGATTAAAACACAGAAAGATCCGAAGCCATGTGGAGTTGAGACATTTTCAGTACTCTTAATCTGAATGAGAATGCTGCAATGAACCAAGGAAATAGCCTGCAGGCTTAAAAAAAAAGTTTGTTTTCACACAGCACAATAATTAAATCGTGAAACTCACTCATATCGAGTAAAGATACCTAAAAGTAAAAAAGCAGTTTAGAACAGACTAGACATATTTATGGATGATAGGACCATTGGTGTCTATCAAGCTCAGTAGGGCAGATGCAAGCCCAGACTCATGAAATTCCTCAGATTATGTTTGTGAGAAGCTGGGAAAGAACACCTGGGGGAGGATCCCTTTGTATAAACTCTATTCATTTTTTTCTTTTCTATGTATCTTTTACTCACCATTGTGGTAGATGGAAAAATTGTCTTAACAGCCTAATGATCAAACTTTAGCCTCAATCAGTATGTGCTCTTACATTATTAACTGTGTGTACTTAAGATTTAGACAAATAGGACCAAGAAAGAGAATTGTGGTTTTGAAACTGGATTATTTGCCTATTTCAGTTATGATCTTGGTGGGTTTTTTTTCATACTTGTGAGTATAGCAGAACAGTTGTTGTAGCAAGGTACCTCAGCAAATCAAGTTTTCCAATGCTTCTGCTCAAGCAGGGCAACATCTATCCAGTTGCCTAGGACCATGGCCAAGTGACTTTTCAATATCTCCAAAAATGAAGACTCTCCAGCTTCTCATTGCAACGTGTGTCAGAGCTTGGTCAGCCTCACAGTGTGAAAGCATTTCCTGATTTTCAGGTGAAAAGATTTGTGTTTCAGGCAGTCTGTGCCTGTTGTCTTTGGTCCTGCTGTTGGAAGCCACTGAAGAGAGCCTTGATTCTGTCTTCTTTAGACTTCTTCCAATATTTCTACACAGTGGTAAGAGCCTTCTTGAGTCTTCTCCAGAATAAACAGACATAGGTCTCTGAGCCTCTCATGAGAGATGCTCCAGTCTTTTAACCATCTTCATGGCCTTTTGCTGGATGCCTTCCAGTCTCTCTTTTACTGAAGGTATCTCTCTCATACTGGAGAGCCTAGAACTGGACACAGTGCTTCAGGTGTGAACTCACCAGTGCTGAGTAGAGAAAGATCATCTCTCTCTACCTGCTGAAAAAGCTTTTTCTAATGCAGACCAGGATAATTTTAGTCTTCTTTGTGGCAATGAAGCATTGTTGGCTAATGTGTCAGATGGTGCAGATAGTATGTAGGAGAGCACACATTACCGTAAACATTCTAGTGAGATTTGTCTTTCCATAAATAGCAAACGGTGTTTTTGAAGTGATAACTTAAATATTTATGTATAATGCCCTGCTATGCTAAGTCATTAGCTCATCCACAGAATGGTCATATATTGCCCCAAGGCATTATTTTTAGGCATACAGTGAGGTGCTTCAGCTTTATACACATTTAATCCTTGGCCTCACTGAGGAGACTGCCAGCAAGCCTGACAATTATTGCCAATTGTGGTGGACTTTCAAAGCTGACCAGTAATTTAATTGCTGGCTAATAGATCCAACCTGGATGTCAGAGAAATTTGTGGTCTCGTAACTCTCCCTTTTGTCCCCATTCCATCCCTACCATTTCAGTGGGTTATTTCATTAAGGGAAGCAATTATAAAAGCTGATAGCCATTTTCTCTAAATTGTTGGCAGGGAGCCAGCATTATGCTATGAAGGTGTGGTACACTGCATCAAGTGGTTGCACTGAGTGATGCTCTGTAATGATGTGATGTAGCTATGTGATTAAACACTGGCTTCCTGCCGAATCATTCTCCCTGGGAAACAATTGTCACTGCACTTAGCATCTCTCCCTGTCTGAAAGCAATGTACTCTGCTTTCACCATGAGGGAAATACTTTTATTGCTGAGAGTGGAAACCTGATGTCTTTGACTGGGCCTTCTTCAGATAAACTCTTCCTGAGGCCAAAGATGTGAAGGTTTGGTTTCAGGAAATTTTTGTCTTGGGGGGGGATGCCATTAAAAACAGTGAACAAAACCCAAACACACAGCAGTGAAAACAAAGTCTATCCTGTTCTAACTAGTCCTTCAACTCATTTTCATCTCTCACCCTCCATATACTTCCCATCATCCTTTTTTCCAGAGCCTACTCCACACACATCCTAAAGAAAATGCACTTTTTAAACACTTCCTTCCATATTTGTTAGGACTCAAAGGAACCATCCAAATCAGCTCCAAGCAACTGTGCAAAGTACGGGGCAAAGCTCACTCCTCTGAGATGCAGTACTCTGCTTTTCACCTTTCACATGACCAGTCATGCTCAGTTGCCCAAGTCCTCTGCCAGGATGGCTTTTGAACAAGAATATAGGAGATCTCTATAATTCTGAGAAAACAAAAGATCAATTTGTAACAGACTTTGTAAAGGACAAACCTCCTTCTGGATGAGAGAATGCCAAAATAAAACTAGTGATCATCTGCTTGTCTTACACTCCCTTGAAAATTCTGCCAGAACAAGAGATTTCCTTTGTGTTTGTAAGAAATCTGCATACATATGCAAGGTATATCCAAACTTCTGGTAATATCCTAATTAATACCCATCAACCTACTAACCTTTAGGGACAAGGCAGATACTCTGCATTCCCAGGACTCCTTAGAAACACATCTCTTATAATGAGCCAAAATACTCCAGATCTTTGACAGAGTGAGGTCTGAATCGGAGAGAGAAAAGAGGGGGACAACTCTTTTATACAGCTAGCACCATCTAGTGACAGCTACTAAAGGGACCTCCATTTGAATCTGCAGTATCCTTAACAGTCTGTAATGGTACTAAAAGAAACTTAAAAGTTTACAGAAAAGAAGTTTTTAACTGTCTGCAGTGCCCTCCTTGTATCAAAATAAGTTCCATATACAAAGTTTTATGCATGTTTCCTGGAGTCATAAGGTTCATATATGATCAATGAAGCCTCTCCACAAACGCACAGTTGTCGTGTGCTTCCAATATTGGCAGGTAGGTCAAAATTGTAATGCAGATTGCTGACATGTTGAGTAGTGAAGTCATTCCTGGAGGCACTAACAGGTATGTGTAAATGTACAATACAGGAAAAAATCTTGAAATAGAGCCATAAGAAAACCTGAGGCACAAACACTACAGCATACAAATCTAAGATTCACGTAAGTCCAGAAATGTGCACAGAACAGTCTTCCTTCAGTGGGGCACAGCTGTGTCCTTTTAGGCTACTATACTCTCTTAGATCAGTTTAAAAGTACATTTAAATGACCACACATGATTTCTGATTCTCAGTGAAGAGTATCTCAGTATCTCCTTCATCAAGTGGCAATAGGGAAACGTGATGGCACATAACAATCTGTCAGCATCATATTGCTAACTGTTGCTTTTTAAATTACATAGGTACAGTAGACGTTGAGTTATTAATTTTCTTGGCAAGTTCTTTGTTTTCTCTTTGCAATATTCATCTGAATACTCCTTACTAAACCTACCCCAATATCAATAAATAGGAGGGTTTTCATGAAGCAAAATGGGTATCGCTTACTAAAGTCTTCTTTCACAAATAAACCGAATTTCTTTTCTCTCTTAAACTGATATAACTGTTCTGAAATGTTGAGTTTATTTGAAACACATCTGTATTTCATCTTAGATGTCTATTATTTCTCTCATGCTACTTCAGGCATTAAAAGGCACAGTATCCCTACTCATTAATGAAGTTTAGAACATCCAAGAGTTTCCTTCATAATAATGGCTAAAGAAGTGGAATATATTCTATTATTGTAAGCTTCATATTTATGGTATCTGAAAGAAAATCTAAAAAAATGAAAATATGTACAGTAATAAGTTAATTTTTATTTTTTCTCACTCTATCATCTTTCAGACAAATACATTGTTTATGATAAAATAGATCCAATCAGACAACAGAGATCATCCACATCTTTAAAATGGGACAGATCCTTAGATTGGGATAACTAGCATAATATGCCCCATATGAGATTCTGATTTCATATTCCTTGATTTGAGAATTAAGTGTTCACTAAAGAGATCATCACTTTCTCCATGAGATTTTTTTTTTTTAATGTAGCTTCAAAATTTTTTTTTTTTTGCAATTTATTTTTATTTTCTTTGGAAATTGTTATATTTAGTAAGTATATACTTCTGAATGAGAGGCTGACTTCCAGACACATGCTCAGAAACTTTAAAATTAGCTTTACAGGCCATAATCAATCTGCTGACATGTTATGGTGCACAAGGGATCTAGCCCAGTACCATCAGTATGACTTATTTCAGAATAATGTTCACCCATTCCTAATGAAGTTTTTGGTATAATTAATCTAAATTTTTCATATTTTTTTCTGTTGAATGACATGTCCATTCAGAACAGCATCCTTTATATAGAGACATACCAAAAAAAAACCCTATTTATGCAAAAATAACACATTCTGTATTGCTACTTTCCCCTCCCCCCCAACTTTATCATTGTAATCCTGAGTTTCTAGTCTTACCAAAATGAGAACTATGATTCATGTCCTATTAGGACTTTGTAACTACAAGCAGGGGTGATAGTCAAAATATTGGGAGGTGAGTTTCCAACTGTAATGCTGTCTCATGTTGCAGTTGTTCCTTGTCATATATCTGCATCATGCCATGCATTGTGCATGAGCAGTACTGTTGCTCCTTTTGCAGCAGAAAAATTTTCCCTTGGTGCCAAGCCTTTAAACCAAATGTCAAAGAAAAAAAAAAATCCAACCCAAAACCAAACCCTGTCTGACACTGGACCAGAATAAATTCATTTGCTATTGATTTCTTATTCAGAGACTTTGTCCTCCTATTCATTTCTCATACAATGGAAACCAATATGCCCCTCCTTCATAAAAAAAAAAATTATACTATTAATCAAAATCAGATAAATGAAGCAAAAAGCTCAACCCTGCCCTTGTGCCTAGCTAATTATTTTGAACAGCTCTGGTCTGCTCACCTCTGTGCTGAGTTTCTAATGTATCCCCCTTTGGTCGATTCAAGATCTCTAGCAACACCTATGGGAGACTCTTTAATTAATCCTCTGTTACTGTTGTAATTGCATTATCCGGAGGGAAAGCCTGACTGGCCAGGAATATTATTTTAAATGTATACTGTAAACAACATATGTCCTCAGGAGAGTTCAGTTAATACAACCATTTTGACCCTTTCACTGCTGGATACTTAACAGTTTATTTTCATAACCACTCCAAAATTTGGCTTTCTTTTTCATGTGGAGTTATTTAGACTTCATGTTTAAAAACTATGTAGTGCAACTGTATATCTGCCCACCAAATAAAGCAATTGCTTACAAGCTGCTTAAAATATTTCTGGCTATATGAAGGCATTGACATTTTGTTCTGTTCAGTCTACTGTCTCATTATGAAACAGAGCCCTTTGTAAAAACAGGTTTCTCTAACAGTGACATAACCTCTGCCTCAGCTGTACCTTCTATATAGGCTCCAAAGCAGTATGATATAGCCCAGCAGGATCTCCTTGTTCTCCTCATTTCTCTTGCACATTTGTTATAAAGGCAGAATTACACATGCTTTGGAATGAGAGAGTGGGACCCTGGAGTGCTGCTCCCAGTCTCCCAGTTCTTCTATGAATTTTGCCAACTGTAAGAAGTTAGTAAAATTTCACACATCTGGCTCCAAATATTTGACTTTTAAGTATATCAGCACTTATATAATATATCAAAATTTGACTAAAATGATGAAGGAATCCTTCTTCAGTGGTCTTTACCATGCTTCCTTTCACAATCTTTCTGTTGTCAGAAATGGGATGCATAACTTCCTTTGCTTTCATTCACTCAATGCAGAAACCGGCAGAGTATTGCCTGCTACTTCACCAGCACTCTGGGATGTTATATTCAAATCTGTGAAGTGTCAGAGACTCTCCTGTGGAAAGCGTTATATAAGTGCAATGTATTTTTAGCAAGGACATGAACAAAAAGGATTTGAGGACCTTTTTTGTTTTTGTTGTTGTTGTTGATTGTTGTTGTTACAATGCCTTGACCATTTTTTTTAAACTATCTTTTTTTGCTTCATGCATCCACAGACATCAGGTATGACATGCAGTGTAGTGAGATCAGTATACTAGCTTAAATGCATAAGATTATGGAAGGTCTCTTGACGTTTTTTTAAACCCTTCACATGTTCTAGGCACTCTCCAAAGATGTCTCTAAAGTGTGGGTGGATTTACCTTGTTTCTGACTTCAAATAATGTTATAGCAGCCACATCTGGTCACTGAATTGTGCACAGTTCTCCTAAATACTTTTCTTTCTTGTTTGTGAGCCAATTACCCTATAAACAACAGCTCTCTTATACAACCATTGAACCAGCTCAGTTAACACTCTTCTGCACTTTGAAATCTCAACATGTCTCAGGACCTGAAGAGATTCTTAACATGTGTAGCCAAACAAATGCTCAAGCAAACCTTTTCTCTTGCATATTCAGAATGAATATTGTTGCAGAAAAAACACTGTGAAATAAGTCTTCTCACTGGGCCAGTTTGGGAACTGAAACATTGATTGGCTTGAACATAGAAAAGCACAAGAAAAACATACAGCTAGAGACAAACAAAACACAAGTGGCACAAACTCATAACAGAATATGTGGATTAAATGCTCTTAGGCTCAACAGGAGTCATTTGAGCCCTTCCTCATGACTCTCTCTTCGCACAATTTATATGACCATGGAAAGTTACATCAAAAAAGTAAACAACTTCAATGACTTGTACAGCTCCAGAAAGACAAGGGGGAAATTCCAAAGTTTTTGTAGTAGAATCATGTTTTCCAGTGTGAGAAAAAAAAGATCATGACCACTGTTAAACCATATAGGATTAGGCCATAATATATTAAAAAAAAAAAAAAAAAGAAAAAGAAAATAGGAAAAAAAATCCACATTTTTAGTACAAGCTTCAAATGTAATTAATTTGTAAAAGGTAAAAACAAGCAGTACATTTCTTAAACTAACTATCCTGAAAATATTGTATGTATATCTCTCTTCTGGAAAATTTGTTACGCATTTGGAGGGAAGAGGCAGAGAGTGACACAGAAAGAGACCAAATTGAATCTCTCTGTTCTTGGCAGCTTTTGCTGCTGTGGTGAATTATCACAAACTTCATAAATGTAAGTAAAATGGGACCCTTGAAGTCTCATCCACTTTATTTCTGCAGAATGTAACCATATTCCAATTTGCACTTGAATTAATGGGAGACTACATAGCTTTGAAAGTCTTAAAGTGCATGTCACACCTATTATAACACATTTTATTAATCAGTGACTTACATTAAGAAAGACCATCTAGCCCAGCTTTCTGAAACTCTTTCAGGAGACTATAAAAGGAAGATATCCATCCCCCCCTTGATCTGCCTCCCCTCTCCCTCCCCCCAGTAACTCAGCCTTATTTGTTCTTTACATACAGTTGCTCAACAATATCACAAACTAGTTTTGCTAAGCAAACACATTAGGAATGTGCTACGTTGAACATTTGGCTTTACTTAAACCAACTTCACCAATAGTTAATGTTAGGTACATTTTTAAGAACATTAAATGTTAATCTTTTGATATGAAGGGCTCATTTTTTTTCTACTGCTTTTTTTCCTATACATCATTCCTCATGTCCAAGCTCCATCTGAGCAAACATACACTGTCTCCCTGTGATGTTGTCAAATATTAGGATTGGCTTTTGGCAATGTTGATGTAATGCTGTTAGTCAATATTCATAGGTGTAACATGAAATGTTAGAGAAGCCCCTGATACATTAGAGGAACACCAGCATGTGCCAATGGAAACAAAACAGATAGGTTTTTCACATACGACTCAGAGCAATCCAGGCATCATCACTTTGGGTGCCCTTCTGATGGTATATTTTCATGAAGTAGAGAAACATAAACAGCTTCCTCCTGTTCTTTCCATCTGAATGCTTGGAAGAGGAGGACCATGTAATTTCTATGCACGTAATAGCAATAGTATTAATAACTTCTGTGAGCATATATTATCCATATTCATTATAACAAATATAGAATAGAGAAACTATAAATAGAAATTGCTGCTTTGCTGGAGTGGAGTGGGAATATTGGATCTACATAAGGAAAAGAGCAATATAAAAGGATTTGAATTGGCATCAGCTCCAAGTCTGGGAATATTTATACACATGAGCTTTGTCTGATAATATTTATGTACATGAGACGCAGCAGCCCACAGTACTCTCCAGAAACTTTTGTGAGCCATTTGACACCAGTTCCAAATGAAAAATAAATATATGTCCTACTACCTGGATTCCATTTATAGTTTTCTCATTTTCCAAGACACAGCAGTATCATTCTTTGCAAAATGATTCAATGGTTTCTGTTTGAAAGTCTGCACCCAACTGTCAGGTTAAATTCTGCCCTCCCATGCACATGACTGGCAAGGATTCAGAGATGATAGCTTATAGAAATTAAAGCTGGGAAAAATCTGATACCAGGAAAGTATTTTTCAGTGCTATACATTGGAGTGTTTAGTCCACTTCAAATTAAACTTGCAGCTAGCACCTAGACTTCTGTCTCCTCATTTAGGAACAAATTTTTAGAGTTGGACAGAGTTTTTTAACAGAAAGACCTCCTGGTGATAATTCTAAACCTTCCTGTTCTCAGGTTCATCTCTCCTCACACCTATGTAGCATCAATAAACAAAACAACATGCAAAGAACTTGTCCCCCCAAAACTGTAATTTATAGCACTTTCCATGATACTGTGTGCCAAACAAACTATAAAAAACACAAATAGAAGTTAGTGTTTTGTTTTGGGTTTGTTTTTTTTTTTTGAAGGGGGGGGTGTGTGTTTTTGGCTTTTTGGTTGGTTTTTAAAATTTTATTCTGTGAGGCCTCACATGAGGTCTGTGGCTGACCTTGAATTAAATTACATTCTCACTCTGCTTACATTTCCCTGATACACCAAACAAATAGAAAAACATAAAAGCATGACATTTCAGCATGTTTGCTACCTCTACATACAGCACCAAGCAAACTATTTTTCCTTGCTTCTTGTGGAACATTGACAAGCTGTTGAAATCTCTTACATCAGACTTTATGGACTTTATTATACAAGGCAGTTCTTCATAAGTGCAAGCCTATTGGGATGACAAAAACCCACTGAACTCTCCACTTTCCACCAAAGCTGCCAGCAATTTCCTTGGTTTGGCAGACTTACTAACAAAATTCTGTTAGTGAAGGCAGAAACTCTAAGCCTAGGTCCAGTTGCTGCCAGTCTGCCACACACAGAAAACAGATCTCAACTTTCCACATCTGATCATTGTTTGAAAGGGCATTTAAAAGCTTATATTCAGGGGAATTTCTATAGTCAGAACATTTAATCCTACTGATATCCAACCCATTCTGTAATAGAAATAGATTTATGGCAAAGTTGGTTCAAATTAAACTGATTTCTTAGGTGAAAAACAAGGGCCTGATCCTAAAAAATGTCAATCATCCTCAAAACTGAGGACTGAAAACATTGCTGAAAATACTTAGCACTTTTCAGGTTAGCACTCTTAATACCATTAAAAATGTTTTTACTTGCCATGCATATAGGAGAATGTGTACTTTACCCAGTCTTAAACTTTCCAGTAAAATATTCATTACAGATTTACAGTGATTTATAATGAATAAATTACCCTGTTCAACTTGAATTTCAAAACTGATGTCAGAGGTTGGAGATAGGGATTATGGCAAAACCAAAGACAGAAAAGATCTCTAAACACAGCTAACTACCCAGGGACCTTGCCTTTAAAATGGAAACAGATTTTTTTTTTGAGTGGTCATACAGTTCTTAACATGCACAGAAATATCAATGGATTTTTTTTATTAAGTAATTCATTCCAGAAGACAAGAAAGGAATATTAATTTCCAGTAAGAAATGTAAATAACGTTTAGAGAGAAGCCCTTATTTGTTACATAGAAACCACTCAGGTTAGTTTGTTTTTATCATGAAAATAGCTACAAAATATCCACTTGCCTTTAGAAAATGTTGTCTTTTTCTTTTTTACGAAATGACATATGTTTCTGGGAAGGTTCTCCAAGTTAGAGGTCAGCAAACATAGCTGCTACTTAGACCTTCTCCACTGCTTTTATAGTTCATGACATTTTTTTCTAAAAGAGAAATGGCAAGTTTGGTTAATGAAATATGGTTCCCCATCCTTTTCCACGGCACCACATAAGGCATGTGTCTGCAGCCATATTTGATGCACTGCTACTGATTTCACCGTGTGTAAATACAAGCTGTGATGAGAGTAAGTTGACCCTCTAACTCTCTAACCGGGTTCACAATTGTTGTCATATCATAAGCCACGCATCATGTAAAAAGGCTGATAGATAGAGATGCAAAAGGAAAAAAAAAATAATTCCAGAATTTAAAATAAATTCTGATCCTTCTCTGGAAGCTTAAGTGGAGGCACATAGTGTCTGGAGAAGGAGAACGGTCTTAAATAAAAAAAATATAAGCTAAATATTTCTAACATCATGGAAAGTCAAATGTAAGGGTTTTGAGTTAGTACCTTAATGTATCTGCCAAGGTTAACTTTCCTTTCCTGAATTCAGAGATGTGTTGCTGCCTAGTTATGTACATGAACATATAGCACTGTAAAAGCATAAACAACAAGCAGCAGGAGTTTTAATATAAAACTCAACTTCATTAACTGAGCATTGTCCCAAAATATTGTTTGGATTTTTTTTTAGAGATGGAAGAAAAGTTGAGTTCAAATTGTTTAAAGCTCAGTGAATGGAGTCCTCGAGAGGATTTGCCATCTATTTGGCTGATAGATCACAAAAGTTTAGTTCATTTGGGCCCAGGATTTGAAGAAGATTTTTTTTTCACAGTCTTCCTAATACACAGGAATTTGTGCTGGATGCTTTGTTTCTAAAACTGTCAAATAAAACTCATCCTCCTTCTTTTTACCTGTCTGCAGCACACACAGAGAATTGAAAATGGAAAGTAAAGACCAGGATACATACAAAAGCCTAGGGTTTAAACTTTGTAAAATACTTCTATCTAAATGCAGATTTCTGGGAAAAAAAATCCTAGAAAATTTACATCGCACATGCAAATCTGTGCTGTATGGAGAATTTCCAGATTTCTTCTAAATGGAGTGAGACTTGCATTATGTTTTGTTTTGAGTACCCAGAAGTGCTGTGGCTGAGAAACGTCCTGGTTTTTCAGTTATGTATGGTTCAAGTTCCTTGTAGCCAGACTTGAGTTTTTTCTGTAATTACCATGACTTGTATGTTGGTTTAGATATAAATTAGTCCCATTCTTAACATGGTGATAGATTTATTTCCAGATTTGCTACCACATTCAGAAGTCAAACTACTAGTCAAAGAAAAAGAAAAAGAAAAAAAAAAAAAAAAAAAAAAAAAAAAAAAAGAAAAAGAAAAAGA
>VWZI01000760.1:135538-155780 GCA_013396835.1 Psilopogon haemacephalus
AAAAAAAAAAAAAAAAAAAAGCAGAGGGGGGGGGGGGGGGAAAGGAGGGCGGGGGAACCAAAATAAACAAACAAACAAACCAAAATATTCAAAACCACCAAAATAAACAAACAAACAAAACCCCAAGCAACAACAGAAAAACAAACTCTATCAAAGCAGCTTAAGTTTAAGTCATTGAAAGTTCCAACCCTAAAGTCAATAAAGCACTTAAGCATGTCTGCACTGGCATATAAACATATGCTGACATGGTTTTGTTCAGCATAGATTTACAATAGAGCTTAATATTGTCTTCAAAGATCTCAGAACAATAATTTTATCAGGTTTGTTGTTTTTTTTTTCCCTGCTTCATTAATTAAGGATTCTGTGACTCTGAAACCAGTGCAGCTTATGGTGCTGCAGTGATATAATAAGAAATCCATGCCCAATTGGACATGATAATCTGACAATTTTGCTTTGAGTGTGAAAGTGTTCATACAGCTCTACCATCTAACACCACTGACACTCGCCTATTCTATCTCACACTGCAGCTGTTTGCATGCTGTTTCTTCCCAGCTTCACTGCTGTTCTCTACTTTCTGACTAGCTAACTGATGTTGTACCCAACTGCCACTCGAATGCTTTTCCTTTCCCTCTGTTGGCAATAATAATGGAACAACCTAGTGACAATTGGTTTCAAATTTTGTATATAAGCCTGAAGAATTCCAGTCTATCAGACACTAAATGAAAATGATAGAGTGAGTTTCACTCCTGACACCCTGTACCACAGATTCCGAAGTTGAAGGGAGCAATGTCATATAACTGAATAGTTCATTTGTCTCTCACTGTGTAATGAATGTGTCTGATCTGATACCAGTTCCAAATGACCATCCTTTTTTTTTTTTTTAATTGTCTTATAGGTAGATGATTGTCTCAGATGTACAGAGAAACTGTATGGACACTGAAAACTGAATACTTTCTGTTCACAGCACTGTGACCATTTTTTAAACTAAATACCTGAAACAGCTCTACAATTATGTGAGAGATCATGGTCATCACTTCAATATTTTTCAGCAAAGCATTCACTACCTGCACAGGTTACACTTATTCTGCTTCTGAAAACTGAAAATCAGGAAAACATATTTCGCTTCCCTTTTGGACCTTCTTCAGTGTGTACAAGCAGTTGTTTTTTAAATGACACTCACCAACTGTCCTGTTTTAATGTTTCCACCTCCACTCTGTTTCCACACAACACATGCACATATACACACATGCACACACTTTGCAGCCCTTGGACTCCACAGTGAGATTTGATTTTACTTGCAGAGGATACTCTGCCATGACTGTCACCAAAGTTATATAATTGGAAGGAAACAATAAAATGACAGATTGCTTGTTCTAAATAATTGGATAGACAGGGTAGCAAACAGTGGGTTATGAAAAATATTCCTCAAAGGATGTCAAACTTCAATAACTCACATAACAAAAAGACACCGATATCTGTCCTCCTGTCACAATGGAATATTTTTAAGATTGAATTATAATGCTCTACATCAATTTTTAAATCTTCTTTAAGAAGTAGAGAGAGAAAAGCCTGAGGATCATTGCTGAACTTCTATTGAAAAAAAAAAAAAAAAAAAAAAAAAACAAAAATATGCCAAAATGNNNAAAAAAAAAAAAAAGCACAAATATGCTCAAATGTGTGTTTGGGGTAGAAAGATTTTAACCTTTAAACAATGTGAAAATATCAAGCTCAATACTATTAATTAGTTTTCAGTCAGCAGAGTGCACAGTTACCCTGACTGAAACCACAGCTCTTATGTGAGAGTTGCTATCCACATACTTTACAAAAGATAGTCCTTTCTTTCTAGAGATTTTATCTCACAGATTCTTATTGGGGTCAAAGGGAAATAAGTGTTTCATTTCACTCAACTGTGTTTGCAAAGGATTCTGGAATAAAACCCAGTTTTCCAGTTACTCCATCAGCTAAATCACACTCACTAGCTGTCACTGGTCATTTATTTTTGTACACTCTAGAAACTAGGACTTGTACGATACCCACCAAGTTAAAAACTAGCATAACTGAAAGGAGTAAGGTATTTCACTACCCACTTTTGCTTTTCATATTTTAGAAACAAGTCTCACAGATCTGCACCTTCAGTGACATCCTTCCAAGTACTGCAAAACAATCTGGAAGCAAATTTCACACAGGCATAGCTATTTGTAGCAGCATGAACAATTGACCAGTATTTGGCAGCTCTTCCTGGTCCTGGAGACATCCATCTTCCTCAGCTGGAAGCTTTTCTCCCTTTGTGATTGCTCCACCACAAATTAGCAAGTGTCCCCATTTACATATACGTAAATCAAGAGACACTTCACTAAAATCCATACTCAGAGTTAGAAATTAAGATTTTTTTTTCTATGATTTTACCTGGATCAAAACACACAAGAATGCATGTAATGCATCCCAGTGTCATCAATATTCTCCAAAGCTGCTCCTACTCCATGCTGTGTAGCAAACTTACTTATTCATCAGAAAACCATTAACTTTTAGCATATCAGTAGGTTCTAGTGTTGTTCCTCTACTACTACTACTCTTCATTTTTATAGCAGTATTTGCATCAGGCTTTAAGACCACATTACTAGTCTTTACTTCTTCATTAATGTTTTTTGCAGCCATATAGAGTCCTACGCTACATTAATTTCTACAGTAAATAAGCAATGGACTTGTAGAATCTCTGTCATCTCTTTTTCCCACATGTTCACTCCTTGAGTGAATATAACTTGAGTTATAGATATGACCAAAGATTATGACCTGTATGCAGACATTTCATAGAAAGATTCATTTTGTGCTGTGCAGTGTGCGCTGGTTTAGCTTAATCTAATTGAACAGAATCTACTGGAAAACAATGTAGGTGTTGGGAAAAGTTATAATGCCATGTCTTTCAATGTGAAATCTCATCCAACTAGTGATTCCGGACTAAGGTTGCAGGTCATCTGGAGAACTTGTAGAAGAAGAGTTTTTGAAAGCTAAATTAGAACACACAGAAGGCTACAAGACTCTGAAAACAAAAAGTACTCTAAAAACAAAGTAAATGCACAAATCAGTGAAAATAAACTTCCATTTAGTCACCTACCACACAAAGCCTCGAAGCACAGAACACCTCAGGTTGGAAGAGATCTGTAAGGGCCATTGTGTCAAACTGCACTCTTTACAGGACTAGGTAAAACTAATGCACATGACTAGCAGCACTACCCAGACACTTCTTGAGCTCTAACAGGTTTGGTTCTGTGACTGCTTCACTGGAGAGCCTATCCCAGTGACCAACTACCCACTCACTGTGTTCAACTTTATTGGTACTATTATGCTATATGTAACCCAAAGTATCAGCAGCTTCTTGTGGACACAGATATTGGTTAAAACAGCCTCTAAACAACATTTTACCTGAGAACATTTGGGTGACCACAGAGCAAGATCATCATAATCCTCCTATATTTAAAACCAGTGAATCACAGACCTTTATTCTACTTGTTATTTGATGTTTGGAGATCCTAGTAAAGGATTTTATTAAGGGAAGTAAAGAATTCCATTGCACCTTGTTACAGATAGAATGACAAAATTATTTTGATGGGAAAAGACCTCTAAGGTCAATGAGTCCAACTGTTACCATAAGACCACTATGCCCATTACACCATGTCCCAGAGTGGATAGTATAGGTTATCATCACAGCAAAGCAACCTCCAGGACAGGACTTCTCTGAGACCAAGAAAAAGAGAAAGAAAGAAATAGATAATGTATCTTTAGGCAGAAGGTAAGTCTTCAATAGACTGAACATGTTAAAAATGCTACTGTGTGGTAGCACGAATTATATAAGGTGGTGGTCCATATGAATCACTCGTTCCTCTACAAATGAAGTGCAATTACTGCCAAGATATCATGGTAGTCTCTGTTAACTTGCAACCATAGTTGTCTCCAATAGGTTACAAAAAACATTCATGTTTAAGATATATTAATGGCACTGCGTTATTTCATAGTAAAGTACTTGCAAATATGTGTCATTGCTGAACACCCACATGGCACCCTATTCCAGGGCATATGGTACTGTATGCTTTTACTAGGCAATGAGTGGACTAATTAGATTGTGCTTTAAATAGGTATTTAGTTTTAAAGGGCTTCATGGTATTTAAGTATACATTTGGTATAGTGAACAGAAGATGCATTTTCCTAACTGTATTTTGCACTAGTAATTCATATTTTTGACCGTGTATTTTAGTAAGCAGCTCAGAAAAATGAGGTGTTAATTTTTAGAAACAATTATCATCCTGACCTTGATGATTAAGTATGATAATTAAAAGACGTTGTGAGTAATATGTTTTATATCATAAACATTCCTTTCTGATTTACTTACTGAAAAAAAAAATGCCATTTTAGAAAAGGAATGAGTATTTTTTTAACATGATTAGCAAGCCATCTGTTGACATTTCAGTACAGTCTCTTATGAAAGTCCCTAGCTTACTGCTTCAGTTTTAACATAGGAAGAACCCAAAATAGTAATGCCTTTTGCAGTTAAATCAGAATAAGGTGACTTAGAAAGGGCAGATTTGAGAGAATAATAAAATACGTTGCTGCTTGAGCTCTGCAAAACTTTCATAATGAAGCCTGAAGGCGAGGGGAAGTCACTCCATTTGGGGTGTTCTTTTGTTTTTTCATACTGGAAACTGGTCCAGATTCTAAAACAAATTTTTTTTTTTAAATTTAAAAAAATTAGTCAATGCTGGTAGACTTTTTGGCTAACCTCGTCAGAGTTTCAAGACATCTTTGCTAAATTCCAGAATTTCAATCTAGGAGATACCTGAATTAAACCTATATGAGTCTAGAGTTTTCCTCTCTAAAGAAGAAACTATACGACTGAGTAGAGACTTATATTTTCTCCCCTTCAGTATCCCTCATGATGAAGGGCAGACAAAGGTGCTTTGAACAAAGAAATGCTTTACACTTCTCTTTGAAAGTAGCACAAGCTACCTCACATTCAATGCATGCTGAAAGTGTCCTCATGAAGCACTCACACAATAGCTAGATAGCAATTCACAGTCTCACTTAGTACACACAGACTTCTCCCTAAACACATGCGGAAGATGAATGAAAAAAGGCTGAAGTCAATACATTCTTACTCATCTCATAATTACACACCAGTACTGTCTCAGCCAAATGAATAGTAAATTCTTCAAGCCTGATTCACCACTGTGGTATCTCACTTGTGGAAATACGGACTGCCCCTATCAAATTCTTGTCAAAGACGGAGGATTCTGATGAGTTTTACTTAGAGATTTGTGGTTATTTGAACCTGAAACTCCAGTTATGCAGCTCTTTATTCTGGGAAGGGAAAATACATCCACAGAGCTCAGAGTCCTTTACAGAGCTTGGATGAGGAGGATCTCACCTGTTTTACACTTGCAGAAGCAAAGATTTTCCAAGGACCCATAAGAAAACTGCAAGCATAGTAGCAGTATTCATTTTTATGGATTTCAAACTTATTCCTCAAACAGCCCTGATTCTCAATTAACTTTAAATAAACATGTTTAAAAAAAAAAATTCTTGGGAGGTGGGGGTAGGGGAAGCCTACTCCTATCTCTAAAGTATTCAGTGGGCTAAATATATTTCTATCACCCTTTCTGATTTCCTGATATATTTCATATGCAATTTCTCTTCTAGCCACCCCAATTTCCCATACCCCTTTTCCTATTTCCTATTTATAGGAAGTTATGCAGGAAGGAAAAGAAAAAAAGCAGTAACAAGATGGATCATACCTAGGAAAGGAAAACAAAAAGTGGGACTGGTGGTATTTCTTCTTATTATTAACTCATCTCAATTTTTCTCATAAGCATCAGTTAATGAGAGCTTTACAAAGCCACCATTGACTTCCCTATTGTCTGTGAGACTCTTGCAGACAGAGAATAGCTCCAGGGCTATTATAATCTCCTCAAGCCACTCAATTAGCATTCGACCCATCGTGAGAAGCCTCTACATTGAATTTTCAGTCACCTGGGCCTGGCAGACATCTGCAAAGGATGAATATTTTCTTGTTCTCACGATACAAGGGTCTTGAACAAGTGGACAACATATGTACCATAATATTCTGGCAAAACACACCATTTCTTTGCTAATTATTAAAGAAGCAGAAGCTTCTTTCTCTCTCCCACCCAGTTGCTCTCTCTGCCTCTCTCACTTTATGTCTTTGTTCTGAGTAGCAGCTTCAGCAATGGAATAACGGCAGTTTAGACACCACAGTGTCTTGCTTGATTGAAGTGGGTTGAGTAAAATATCCTTCCGTTCCTTTATATTTACAAACCAGAACAGCTGAACTCTACATCAAAGAGCAGCCAAAACATTTCTTCTGTCATTTCACAGGCACTGTATTTCACCAGTGTCTGCTTGTATAAAATAACCAATTAAGATTGCATTGAACTCTTAAAATACTGATACACCTCCTTTGGGCTTCAGCCTCTTTGGATCAAATCATCTTAATCTATTCAATTCTGTGCTTTGTCTTTTTTATTGTGTTTAGGTTTTTTTTGTTGTGAGGTTGTCTTTTGTTGTTGTGTTTGTTTGGTGTTTGTTTTATTTATTTATATACATGTATCTTAAACTAAATAAGTTTGATTTATTTCTGGTCATTTTTGTAATTGAATGTACCCAAGTAGAATGGGATTTTAAAAGATGTTAGACAGACCAGGGCAAAAAGGATGAAAGGACTTTGACCCAATGCATCATTTCAGTCACATCCCACTTTTAGTCTTTTCTTCTGTGCTCTTACAAACAAGAAATATATACTAAAATATAAAATGAGGTAGAAAATAAGGGCTCATTTACAATTCACCATGCACAATCAACAGAAGAACAAACTTGCTTTTCTTCCCACGTGTGGTTTACTCCCATCATGACAATTTGCAGAATAGCAGTGGGGGGGTGAGATCTGTCAGTGTCTTGGAGGAAGAGAGGAAAGCCAGGCAAAAGGCAGACAGTAAAAGAGCTCTAGGTCCACCCTCCCACCTCACTCCTCTGGCTCCTAAATGAAAAGCCAGACTATGAAGCACTAATCTGCTTTCCACAATTTACCTCCCTGATGGAATCAGATTACTGTGCAATCCTATCTGGCTTCCATGAGAGTTGTGCAAGTTCTGCCCGGTCTCAAACTGACAGGATGGCAGCACCCACATTGTCACTCAGAGACAGAAATAACACTCGTGTCAAACCTCCTTGGAGCATGGCAGAAATTCATCAGTATATGCTGACCTTACCCATTTTTTTGGAATCATCTTGATGCCTAGACTTTTGCAACCAGTAGACCCATGTCTTAGCACTTTCCACATGTGCACCAATGTTTCAAACTCAGAAGACTGTAAAGACTGCATTCCACTGAACTCCTTTTAATGTGGTCTTTTGACTGGGGTCAGAAATGGAACTGCATTCCATTTAGAAAATGTTTTAAATGCTTTCCATGTTCATTGTGAAAAAAGTATATCCCCTGATTAAAAAGCCATATCAAAGATGAAAGGGTGGGTAGCACATGATTTTCCAAAGAAAGTTTCAATTATATTTGGAATAGTATCAATAAAAGAAAACAAATGACCCATGCACAGAGGTTTTCCTCTCTGCCTGATCCCTTGCTGAGCCAATGCAGTTACACACTTTTTTTTTTTTTTCCCCTGAAGGGTTTGTGGGGGGGGCGGGACGGGACTGGGGAAGTTAAACTGCTCAGCAGCTTAGCCAGAGACTGAACTCCTTTTGAGGAATTTAATGATTGCTCTTCACTATTTAAAGAATTTTTTTTTTTTAATCGTGCATCTAACTGTGGAGGTTTCATGACATTTTCTATTGTTAAAACAATAGCTTTCAAAAAGAAGTGTTACAGTGCCTTTCTTCGTATCAGTAAAAATATACTGGTAGCCAGCTTCAAACCAGAAGGGTTGGTTCAAATGGCTGCAGCACAATTACCACTGCTTCTACAATAACATGGCAATATATCCCATACCTTACAACTGACCTGCACAAACAAAGGATCAATCAGAACGCAGATCTGACTATGTACTTACTTGTCTGTCTCTTATTGCTGCATGGCTCTGATCATCACAGTAGTATGAAGCCTTTCCTAATCCATCTACTATCCCACCTCTTTTCTCATTCATTTAGACAGTGATAACTGCTTGAGCCTTTCCTGTTATCTTTTGCTTTTGACTCTGTGGAAGAGTTTGGAGATCTTTCAAAGGGTTGGCCTGTTGTCAGCGTCAGGCTGCGGCAAAGAAATGAATGGTAACAACGTAAATGTCTGTGCTGTGGAACTTGCTCTGCAATTAATTCATCTACTCCACCTGAAAATTAACTATCCTGAATCTATCTAGGAGCACAAATGTTTCTGAAAATACACATGATATTGAACGGGCTTAAAAAATGTTTCTAGGACCTAACCACCAAACTGTGAATTCTGTTTGTCTGGATATTATTGCAGCTTATTAAAATATTTTCCCATCGGTGTATCATACAAGTCCACCTTAGCTTAGAATATCTTTCCTCCCTTTTTTTTTTTTTTTTTAATTTTTTAGATGACATTGCAGGTTATTGCTGTTTGATGCAGTTGGAGTTGGCGTTTTAAAATATTCATTTCAGATCAGAAGTGATGTATTTGCTTGAGACGTGAGTGGTTTATAACTGCCAGCATTGACTTTAAATTTAATGACACAAAGAATGTCACGTACATGTGACACAGTCATCATTCCCTTCATTGTAATGCAACTTTGTGGCACAGACGACATCATTTGTATGCGAGTTTCCATGCAAATAATGTCATTTGAATCCTTTTAACAGGAGATAATGACACAAAATTCCAGGAGAACAGGGAACAGGCCATGAAATAAGGACTTTCAAGTGACAAATGGTAAGTTACCTTCCTTATTTACATTTCTCTAATTTTTCTCCTTTTTCTTATTGCTCGAGGCCAGTTGCACCCAAAGGAATGGCCAGACAGGGAATTAGAGCTACAAACACCTTCATGTCCCCACTAATACATAGTCTGGATAGAGGGGCACTCCCACAGGGCTGCACTCAAAAGTTTCTCTGATAGTTTTATTCCATTCAAAGTTTAAAAAAACCCAACCAAACAAACAACAAAAAACACCCCCAAAAAACCAAATTTTTCACCTTTCACAAGAGAAATGTCACCACACTTTACCAACACAAGTTCTATGCGCAGAGTCACAATCTCAGCTCACCTGGTAGAGGAGATACGTACCTCAACATGTGATAGATTCACCTCTTTGTTCTGTCTTTATCTCATCAGGCAAGTCTTGGGCTCCTCTAACATCCTGTCCCGCACGGTATCTCATAATGTTTCCTACAGAGTCCATCATGCCCACCCTGGCTCTGTTTTGTACAGCAATACCCCAGCTATGGTGAACTGAAGGCTTAGTACCTCTGTATGGGTCCTTCCTGCTCACCTCACAAAGCTGCCTGCAGCCCTATGGCTCCAAGGAGGTCACACATCAATAAATAACTGCAATGTCCTGAGCTCCTCACATCAACATTGAGAAGCAGATCTCTCTGCACCATTGTATGTTTAGAATTGATGGAAAGACAGTGCCTTTTAGGTAGACTGCTGTCACTTAGTCATTGTTTATTGATTCTAGCATGTCTCTTTCTCAGTGAAGTGCATCATTAACTCCATGGAAAAATAGGATATAAAGGCAAAGCTATTTTTGTTATTCGTTAGTTTTTGGTTTCTTTTTTTTCTCCCCGTGTAATTTTACTAGCTTGGAGCACAGCGGTTTCCAGCTAATACTAGTGAACAGAAACACTATTTTGGAATTTTTCTCCACCTCTTTTCTCTTTAGTTTATGCACACATATCCTTAGCTATCTTTTGAGCAGAAAGTTGGTTGTGTTGCTTCTCTTGCACTCTGCATCTTGAGATGGAATTTGACACAAGGAATCAAACAACCACTTTATCATGCCCCTCATAATGTTTCCAGGGTTGCTTGATGTGTCAGTGCCTGCAACAGAAGATGAGGCTGCTCCTTTTATCTAAGAGGTGCATGTTTAAACACTGCTCTCCTCTATGGACACGTATATTGTCCATAAGGACCCACATTAGGGGCTTGACACGGCAAGTCTCAGCATCTAATTTGCATAGCTTTCTGGCACAAAAAGTAGCTTTCCCCATGGAAAGGGAAGAGGTCATAGTTTTACATGGGAGAGGCCATTATTCATGAAAACAGGTTTGCCTGTTCTGTCATGTCTTTAACAGCTTTAAGCTCCACAACTTCAAATATAGTGAGAAACAGCCTTCTTGAGGTAAAAGAGAAGGGTCAGTGCTACTTCTTCACAGTATGAAAGAATAAATCACTTTTCTCAAAGCAATACCAGCACATTCCTACACTTGAAGTTATTTTGAATGTTTACCTGTTGTTATTTTTCCCAAACTTTTCATGTACTTGCAAGAAACATCTGATGTCCTCTGTATTATTTATGTGGTTACCCACATGGCACTCATCACACTTGTGGGCAACTGGTTCTCCCTACTGCTCTCACAGCACTGCATGCACATGGAAAGAGGCAGCCCATGGGGTCTTCAGAACTAGCAAAGCCAGCACCATTGCAAACATTCAGAAACCTGTAACTCCCAAGATGAAGCACCCCCGAAAACAGCACATGAGTCACGGTAGATCTGATCCCTTGTGATTCCTTGAATCTCAGAATGCAGAGTACAGGACAGGCAACTTCACCATGTTGGAGAGGCAACATCTGCAGCATGCTACAGTTTGGGTGTTGGAGCACCAATGTCCAGTGCTGGGCAGAAGAGGATGCATGTACAAACTGACAGTGCCTAGTCTTGCTACATCAAACTTCCACCTGATTCTAAGTTATACAGCCTTGCAGCATGCCCTAAATTCCAAACATCCAATGCAGAAACCTGGCAAGATTGCCATGGACCTCTTTGGACTATTAATTTAGGTTTCTTTCCTGTGGAGAACATGAATAGGTAGAACCAAGAGCAAGGGCAGCAACTTTAAAGTGTCTCATGCACATTAAGGCCCCAGAAGCACATCGACTTTAAATTGGAAGCATATGAAATGCACAGATTTGAAGGCAGAGCAGTGTGTTTCCTATTTTAGCTTGTAGCACTGGGGTAAGTGCTGTAAATTTGAAATCTATGCAACCTGTGAAACACATCCATTTTTTGCCATGGAGATAACAGCACAAACCACCAAACTACAGGCGTGTAAGGCAAGCTGATCTTTAACCTACAAGTCTTGGAGCTTCTCCAGCTGCTGCCTGCACTAGCCTGTAAGTGCAGGTTTCTCGCTAAGGTGCAATTAAAAGTACCCCTTTTTGAGGTCCATATGTAACAGAGGTATATACTGCCTCTCAATTTTTTCCAGACTTCAGGGTCAGACAGTGACCAGACAAGCAAATAACAGTCAAATTATACAGGAAGTTCTCCAAAGGCTCCTAGCACAGACATAAAGGACTTTTGACCTTCCTGGGTGTCAAAGGTCTGGTTCAAGTTTCTTTATAGTAATCTGTAGCTATGGCAATGAAAACAGGCCCTTTGAGTGAATCAGTTTGTAGATTTTGCTTTGAAAGTTTCTCTGACTTTCATATTTGAATTGTATTATAATTTTTAAAAATTGCTTAAAGCTATAACTCAAGAAAGAGTATTTACAATAGAAAAAGAATTGAGGCTGACAGTTTTAAGGGTGGGCTGAGGGAAAAAAATAAAAGGATAAAGAAGGAGCACAATGATGTCTCCCCACACCAGAACCAGATTGAAGTTTGTGTTTTCTCTCTCTTTTTCCCTCTCACTCTCTCCTCAACCACTTAGGGAAGAGGTTACCTGCCTCACATTTTCACAGAGCCTTAAAATATTTTCAGACATGTAAGTGGCCTGTGAGAAAATCAGTGGGATGTGGTGACAATGTCTTCAAAGTCAGATGGGAAAAGAGGAGGCTAAAGGCACATTAAAATTGTTTTCAAAGAGCAAAAAGAGGGTTGTTTCTTTTTTTCTCCAAGACCAATCAACATAATCAGAACCATCTTTATTTTTTCTTGTAGTAGTTGTGGTCTTGCAAATTCATTAACACAAGCATAGGAAAAGATTAAGATTTTAGATTATGACACAACTATCGATATTAGTGCCTGACAGCAATAATATCACTTCACTGATATAAATGCTGAGCATAGGTGATTTTACAAGTGTGACTGATTAAAATAACATAAATAGTGGTCCTGGCACTAACGCTGTCAAGAATAAATCTGGGACCTTGACAGTATCGTGTGAACCCAGACTCTGGCTGGCCTGAAACCCTTCTTCATCAAGAACAAACCTGTCATATCTTTCTTCCCCCTGCTTTTAATGGAGAACAGCAATTTTTAAAAAAAAAATAATTACATAGCTTCAGAAAATTGTTCTTTAGCACCTACCATACTTTAACTGGTGATTTTTTTCTTCTATAAAAGATGATATTTGCCAAAACTATGTTGGACAAAGACTGTGAGAACGAATTTGTTGCTGCTGTGTTTGGTAATCAAGACAATGTTCATCATTAGACTAGTACACATCTTTTGTTTACTAGATATCTTTCTTTTCCCTGGAAATTCCTTGCTGTTGGCTACCTGAGAACTTCTCAATAGTGCAGATGGCCTGTGTACAATGCATCATATCCTTGACTCATCAAATCTATCAGGTACAAAAAACTCTCTCCACAGCATATGTAACAGTTGGTCTCAGGTATATCAGGATCACTCTGCATAAGTTTCTGAGAGAGAAGTTAAGGAATGTTACATCCACGTTTCTGTCCACAGCTCATACACCTCTCCATCCAAGAGAAGCTCAGATGCACAGAATGAGTCTCAGAAAGTGCAGGTAGACATGGCAGGGACTCTGTGCTCTCCTTGCTTCATACCTTGGGCTTGACCACTGCTTGCCAAGTGTTGGATGAAATCTCTGCTCAAGGCCAGAAATATCCACAAGGCATACTGCATATGTACATGGAAGGGAAGCATTCAGTGTCCAGGCAGCAAAAACATTTCATCCATATAGTCTTGGAGACTTGGCCAGGACCGAGCTCCTCCTGAGTAGGGAAGAGATGCTTTGAGATAGAGCTAGAGGTGTTTTGTACCACATATGTGCGGAGAGAAAGAGAGAGGTTAGTGTTTCTACATGTACTCTTGTACTCTTTTTCACCTCAGCAGATATAAAACCAGAGACTCACAGTGTCACCTCTAACATACCTGGGCTGATAAGTTAGAAGTAGAGGTTAAAAGGCTAGTCTTCTATGAAATAACTGTCCAAAGGTGTCAAAAAAATATATATTATAACAGGGCCTGATCTTTATTTCCCATTGCTTTTAAGATTGGGTTATGTTTCTACTGTTTATCGCATTCACTCTCCAAAGATAGCCAAACAATTGAATCAGACACTCAGATTACAACAAATACTGGAAACTGCAATATCTGTGCAGTATATGGCACAGAGAAAATGGTATTCCTGAGATCATTAGTCCTAATAAGAGGGAAAATGTTATCTTAAAGTAACATATACACTAAGATTTTTTACAGTGAAAACATGCCATCAGGTATCTAAATACACTCAGTTCTATTCCTTGTAAAGACTTGGTGTATTTTCCACTTACACTTTGCAATATCTTTCGTTTGAGAATATCCTGATAACCTCATAATTGCAAATGAAGTTGTGTTCCATACACATGCTTGAAATAGTTGATATTATTCTTGCTTCTATATAGAGAGGATCAGGCGCTGAACTCTGTTGCACCACAAAGCTTGAATAATTTCAGTGGAGTAAAAGACTTGGAAGTGATGTGTGCTCTTGAGCTCTGATGAGCCAAAGGATGAATCAAATCTGTTTTCCTTTTACACTTTCCCATCTAAAATTGAATACCAAGCATAAATAGTCTTGAAAAACACCATTACAGACCACTAAAGGAAGATCAAGAAGGTAGAAAACAGATACCTGCAAGAAATATCTGCTTCAGAATTAGCCAAAACATCTAGTTATTTTTCATTAAAAGAAGGGAAGAATAAGAGCACAGTAGGATTGCCAGACTCCTTCACATGCTCCCCCCCAGTCCAGATTATTCTTTCATTACAGGACCCACTTGAGAAACTGAAGTTCGGATCTCCTGAGTGTCTGATATGGTGCATCGATTTTAATCTAAATTTCTTCCACTTTAGTGAATAATCATCAAGTTACAGGTTATTGTAGGACAAATCTCTGAAATCTTCCTCCCATGAATTATATCGTGGATGAGAGGAATCTATTAGGCCAGTTGTTATTTTGAGAGGTAGAAGAGGAGAGAATATTTTTTTAAATGTCCTGACAAGCTCAACTTCCAACCTTTGAAAAAAAAACCTTGAAACACAGCACCACTCACACCTAAAAATCAAAGGATAATCCCAATTTTTTTGCCATTACAAGAATCTATCTGTAGTTGGAAAGTACTTGTTCTATACCAGGAAGAAAGTTAGTGTGAAAGTTAGTGAGAAAGCGAGTGAAAAAAAAGAAGGAAAAAAAAAAAACCAAACAAACAGCTGCCTTTTTTTTTGTTTGTTTGGTAGGTTTGATTTGGTTTGTTTGGTACTTTCCTTTTATCCATGTAAAGTGGCTAATTATAGATTTGGCAGGCAGTGTTTTATGGGACAGACCTCATTTAAAGTTCCCAAAACGGCTTTCCACTACACAAACAGTAATTGGATTTAAAAGAAATGTTTTTGCTTCTTTTGCCAAAACAGAGAACTGATCTTATTCAATTAATCAGAGGTGCTAAACAATGTATGAGCTGGCTAGATTTGTCTACTGATGTTTTTAAGGAGAACTGTCAAGTACAACCTAGGCTCCTGCAGCTGCAAGAATCATCCTTTTAAAGTATAGTTAAATCCAAATATGGTTAAATCTCAACACGCACAGATTAAGGCCAAGCAGATTAAGGCAAACACGCACCGATTAAGGCCAGTTCTACAAAATTACTAGTTTTGGATCTAGAGGAGAAAAGATGGTGCTGTGTTTGGTTTGTGCTAAGTGAAGAAGAGTGGAAAGTCTTTAAATTTCAAACTTAAATGAGAACTTGGAATCAGAAATGCCTGCATCTCTCTCAACTTTATATAAGAATATACCACTTTCATTAAGCAAGAGCATGTATAGCTTGTGAGTACCCAACCATCTGATTTCAGCAAAATAAGGAAGTAGGGCACTATTTAAAATAAAATCTCAAGTCAGTGTTTTAATTTGAATCTTGAGAAAAACATGTCAAGCACCTTGCACTCTTCTTGGTCTGTTTGATGCTCTAAGCGTACAGAAAGACTCATTTAGAGAGGTGTCATGTGAAAAACAGACCGGTAGACAGACATTAAAACTGAGGGGACTGAGGGATTTCTGGCACTGCTGTAATTCTTTCAACAGTTGATTTTGCTCTTCCTTTTTTTTTCTTTTTTTTGTAAATAACTGTTAGCAAGAGGGTGAACACTGACAGTGTAGGTCTGATTCTATACACAAACTTGCTTTCTGTGCTTTCTGTGGGAGCAAATTTATGTGCTTTGAAACAAATCTAAATCCCACTGAAGTCACCAGAAAACTTTGAATTTGGTGATCATCTCATTTGATTAACTTTCCTAGAGTATATGTCTACCAGTAGTGGTCACCAAGGCCACTGTCTTTTTCTTTCTGTGCATCTACCAGTTTGTAGCACTCACTTATGCAGTATCTAAGCATATTTTCAATATCCTTTTCCTTCACATCTCATACTATTATTTGTTTGTTTGTTTATTTATTAGTCTGTCTCTATGATCTTTTTTTTCGCCCAGTTCTTAACATGTATGAGATCTCTGCTTTCCAAAATTCCTACAGGAGACTGTGAGTATTATCTCACTGCAGTAACTTAGTAAAGCCCATTGATACACTAGCAGAACCACCAGAGATGGCTGACCTTCTGGACCTGACAGGAATGTACTTTTGATCAGTTCTCTTTGTTTCAGTCAGAAATTTAGAACTATGGTGATGAAAGTGAGTATTTATCTTTTTTTTTTTTTTTTTAAGACATAAAGGAGTTATTAAAATGATACTTGCCAGGGAAAGGGAAAGACTTCTATATAACAATCAACAGATTGAAGTTACTATTTGCAGTGTCTGGCACTGGAGAAGCGCGCTTGAGTTCTTCTCCATGCTGGGGTAGATCCTACGTTCTTCCTTTTATGGGCTTGCCAAGAAAGTTAGGATAAGTCTAAAAGGCTTAAGTAAAAGTCTGTTAGTTTATTCTGTTAAACTCTTGAATTGATGCTTTTATTCAGAAGCAATCTCTATTAGTTTCAGCTTCATCCTGAAGCTTGTTACTTTACAGTTCCTTGCACAACACACAAGCACAGAACACGCATCTAGATATTCTTGAAGAAACAGTAAATATCACAGAGCTAACAGGGATTATTTCAAAGATCTGTACAGGTTTTGAATAACAAGTATTACAATAACTTGACATCGTAAAATCTGAAGATCTAGATGGCTGCAGAGTAGTTTATTTCTGAGAGCCCCTTTGCTCATGCTTAAAACTGGTCTCTCACTCATGCTACTTGTGAAATCAACTATGAAGAAAATGTATTTTTCTATGTTGGTGATTTGGTTTTGTTGTCATTGCTTTTTGTTTGTTTTGGTGGTGGAGTTTTTTGGGTTTTGTTTGGTTGGTTTGGTTTGTTTTCTTGCAGGAAGATCATTGTTGCTTGAACTTTCTTTTCTACGAAAGAGATATACACTACCAAACCTCTTCTGTTGGCTGCCTCTCTGTTCTTCCTGCTTTTTTATTTCTCTTTTTCTGCTGTTCTCTACTGTTTCATTCTCAACTGCCTATCTTTTCTGGTCATGGTGCATTTACCTTAACACTCTAATAGAATGATAAGAGTTGGAACTTCCTATTGCCTCCTGTTGCAGTATGAATTTTTTAATACTTCCAAAATGTATTATCAAAACTTCATACCTTTGCTTACTGGGAGCAGTATTTATTCATTCCAGGTTCCAGATAATGGGATCAGTGGGATTCAGGAAGCACATCTTAATGCAGACACAAGTTTTGTGTTTGATATAGCCAGAAGCAACATGGGGCAGATATGTGAGGTGATTTTTGCAATCCCATGCCTAAATGGACCTCCATTTAGGCTGCAATTCCTATTTTTCACACAGGTGTTAAATGTCTGTAAGCAAAGAGGACACGTCTGTGTCTGATGTCTGGCCAAACAACCAGAAATTGATCTTCCAAAACACTCTTCTGGGATTTCTTTGTTTCGATCTTCTTGGAATAAATCCTATTAAACACACAGAGCAGAAAGGTAAATATGAACTTCCAATCACCTTTCAAACTCTTTTCTCATATGATGTTTCTCTGGTTTGTTGGGTAAGGCTCTATCAATGCAAAAGCTGCAAAGCCCCTTTTTGCTTCATGACATTTCTGTGCTCATTTCCCTCCTCCTCAACACTCCCATAGCCTTATTCCTACCTGTTGTTTTTTTTTTTTTTTTTGTTCAAGAGCCATCAGGGTGTCTGGACACATGAGATCTCATAGTGTGTACACTGTCTTCTGAGGAGTAGCACAGAGGGCAGCAACAGCAGGAAACTACTGTAACTTCCTCTGATATCATATCACAGTAAATTACATAGGATGGACAACAAGGGAAACTGTGTGTTAGACAGGTGAGCAGAGAACAGAGTGCCAGGCATGAAGACGTGTACCATAACATCCAGAGAACCAGGGACCCTATTTCTGGAAATAATTTTCCAGCTTGTCTCTGTGACAGCCCAAAGACTGTGTAATACTGCAGGTACACAGTTTGTGGCAGTCACCATCACTTACAAGATAATGTCCCTTGTCCCTTAGTGGGGAGGAAAGGGATCACCAGCACCTTTCTTTGTGCACAAAAGGACTCTGAGGAAGACTACAGAGCTGAGATTTCTTCCCTGAGTAAGATGTCAGTTAAGAGGATATTATCAGGTTAACCTTTTTACCTTGAACCTCTCATGAATAATTCAGTCCCTTCACATTTAATATTCATCCACATAACCTCAGTTGTCACTCAATAAGGGTCATTATTTCCTATCTATGTCCAATTTTATTTGTTCCTGGATCTTTCCTCCATATCTTTATTAAGTGTTCACCACATGTGGCACAGATACGGTCTTTTCCTCCAGTTTTGCCCCTATAGTAGAGATTACTGTGCTGGGTCCCCGTGAGTGTGATTTGTGTGTGCATTCATTCACCAATGACAAGATATGAAATCTGTTTTCAGAAAACCCAAGTCTGACAGTGAACATTTACATGCCACATATGGCAACTTTTTTGTTTCGCTCTTCTCATGGCTCTCTTATAGGGACTTCTGCAAAGCTAGCTCAGCAAAAGAACTTTCTCAGTTCATTGGGTTTACAGGCTATTCTTTTCAGAGATACAACTGATCTCAGAAAACCAGACCAGAATTCTGAATTCTACAAGTGAAGATTTGCACAGGAACACTTTATAGACATCAGAATATTTTCGTCAAGAAACTAGATAATAAAGATATATCAAAGTAACTAAATGCCTGTGCTTCCAAACTTGCAAAGCTGCTTGTCTCTGATGACTCTACAGAAGAGGGACTATCTCTTATTTAATTTAAACATCCAGTGGGATAGAGAGTGATGCAAGTTAGATCAGCCACTAAGTTAGTACAGAACAGATTAGTGTTGTTAAACCTCAAGAAAAAGGTCAGTTCAGGTCAAAGTGGTACACCTTTTACCAATCCCAAAATGTCAGCCAGACTTAAAGGGATTTAACTAGCCATTTCCTAAATACAAAAATTGTGTCCCTTGACATTAACATAACTCCTTAATTGCCCATCTTTCAGCTGAGTCCTTCCATGGAAGGTAATGATGTCTTTCTATTGCCAAAGAGCACAACTAGATCAGAAAAGCATATTTCCTCATCTGTTAATCTTTTCAGACTATCAATTTACCTAGAACCCCACACAGATTTTTCTCATTAGAGTTTTCTTCAACACCATTATCACTTAATGCCCACAGTTGCCATGATAATGCCATAGAGGCATTGATAATCTCTTGAGAATCCATTTGTTTCATGTACAAAGCACAATGTGAAAACATCACCCAGACAGAGCCCAAATTTACAACTGGATTATGAACATGGTATTCTGTGTGCTGTTTGCAGTCTTTTTTTTTTTTCTTGTTTTTCTTTTTCAAAGGAGTAACTGTTACTGAATGTTTCCATCACACACTTGTGACCTGGTTCTGCCTGAGATAAGGTTGATTTTCTTCTTAGTAGCTGGTACAGAGGTATATTTTGACTTTAGTATGAGAATAATGTTGATAGCACACTGATGTTTTAGTTTTAAGTAACATTTCTCTTAAGATAAGCTCTTTTCAGTTTACCATGTTCTGCCAGGGAGTGAGTGCGCAAGGAACTAGGGAGCAAGGAAGCATAACCAAGACAGTTGATCTGAAGTAACCAGAGATATTCTGTACCATAGGTTGTCATGCTCAGTATACAGACTGGAGGAAGTCAGCTACGGTGGGGTGAATTGCTGTCTGGACAGCAGTCAGCAGATGGTGAGCATTTTCATTGTGCATCACTTGTCTTTTATTCTCTCTCTCTCTTTTTTTTTTTTTCCCTTTCCTCCTTCTCTTGTCAGAATTATTATTATATTTTAGTTGTAGTAGTAGAATTGTTGTATTTTATTTTACTTTAGTTATAAACCAATCTCATCTCCGCCTACCAGTTTTAATTCATTTTTTCAACTCTCCTCCCCATCAAACCAAGAGGGAGAAGGAGTGCCCAAGCAAATGTGTGGTGCTTAGTTTCTGGCTGGAGTTAGTTAAACCAGGACAACTTGTTAATACAAAAATTCCCACACCACCAGTATGTGATTATGAGAGCATGGCTTTCAGTCAGATCATTGTCAGACCAGGTTGTAGAAAAAGTTTGGTCCAAAATTTGACTCTTTTTCTCTCTACTGCCCACAATCCCCCTTTCCAAGCCACACCACTCCACCTCCTCACCCCCCTTCATTCCACACCGATGTTGTAATTGTCTCTTACATCAACATGTAATTTCCAGATCTTTTACAGTACAAGAATTTTATTATTTATGTACTTATTATTTTCCTTCCTTCCTTCCTTCCTTCCTTCCTTCCTTCCTTCCTTCCTTCCTTCCTTCCTTCCTTCCTTCCTTCCT
>VWZI01000760.1:156733-178390 GCA_013396835.1 Psilopogon haemacephalus
TTCCTTCCTTCCTTCCTTCCTTCCTTCCTTCCTTCCTTCCTTCCTTCCCCACATAATATTTTGGATGTAAGTTACATCTGTATGCAATGAAAACAGTGAATTTGATACTCAAGTGATCTAAGACTAAAGAGAAATAACAAATCTGGAGAGATAGAACTCTGTTCTTACAGCCTAAATACAATTTTAAGACAGAGCACCCTTGTGTGATGGCTTGGTAAGTTCACAGTCTGGGAATACTCACTGACAGTCCATTATGGCATTTAAAGGAGAGCAAACAAAATTGATGAGTAGGAAAGTGCACCCAGAACAAGATTACAGATGTGGAGGGTTAGAAACAGTACAAGATTTGCCTCCCCTACCTGCAGAAAGAAATCTCCTTTGACATACCACAAGTGATGGTGATTTTGCAACCTTGCGAATTTTCCACTTGTTCTCCCAGCTAGAAATAGCAAGTGCAGGAGTTCACAAAAAAGGCAGTGAAGTTAGAGAGAAAAGTCCAACCGAACTCCCTAAAAAGTGATTGGATTGGATCTGCTTTCAAAATATGACCAAAGTTTTGCACTGAGTTGGTCTTTGTGTTGCCTGGACTGCTCTTAAATTAATTGAGATGTGTGTGAGTGGTATATAGTAAGAGGGGAGATCTTACTGCACTGAAGCTTGCTCTCAGAAATAGCTCACTGTGTAAAGAGATTCCTGTAGTAAAGGTTAAGTGTATACTGTATATTATCTTCTCTCTCCCAGGTTTTTTTTTTTTTTTTTTAACAAAAAGAAGAAAGAGAAAATGAAAATAGCCATTGTGAAAGTTTAAAAGTATGACCTCTAGAACCAGACATGCTGAGACTGGGCAATATTGAAGCCAGAAACAGAAGGGGTTGGATGAAAGGCTTTGTGATATGAATCTCTGTCTCTCCTGCCCTCAGCAGAAAGGCTTAAATATCTCCTTCTTGGACAAACAGATCAATACAAGCTTTTTAACATCTTCAATGAGAGCTCATTAATGCTTTCATGGTGTCCTCTTTTCTGCCCTGATGACCTGGTGGGAGCCAGGGAAACTGAACTGTAGCTTGGTAATTATCACAGGAATAACACTTCATATCATCTCCCCTTGAAATGTGAATTGTTTTCCTAATTATTCAAGACCACAGAGAATGAAAGTGCAAACTAATTGAGAAGACATTGTGATTTATTTAAGTATGTGAGATTGGACCTAAGAGTTTAGGTTAAATGTTAGCCAATAGAATATTTGCCATTTCTAGAAGACCTGAATAATAAAAAAGCACAAGAACTGAAAATTCCATTTCCTACAATCACTACTTCATTGTATGTAGTTTATGGATTTTATTTTATTCCTGGAAGCATCTGGATGCTTTTCCCTCTAAGGCTGATATCCAGGCTGGGTTCAAGATCTTGAAACTTTTTGAGGATCTGATCAATATAAGTGGAATGTGAGGTGGTCACTTTTGCTAAGACAAATAATGAAATAATTGAGAGTATTATTTTGTTGTATACTGAACAATTGAACAAATATTTAATATGACTCATCACTAGGTGGGATTTTATAAGGAAGATGTCCCATTTGTTTCTCAGAAATTAGTTGTGTTGCATTTTTCATGAGGTTTTGTATCAGTTTTAGTCTATAGTGTATTTCTATACTACAGTCTGAGAATTAAAATCTTTCATAGAGACGGAAAAAAAAAAAAATATTTTCCCTTAAACTGAAGAAATTCAGTACACACACACAAAAGCAACAGCTTACCAGAGCTAATAATATCTATTGTAAAATAATATATGAGGTTAACCGCTTCATAGATGTGACCTCACATTCAAAGTGCATACATGACCGGCAGAGGAAGAAAAGAGGTGCTCAGACATTTTAAAGAAGTTGGATCTTCCATAAACATTGAAAATGAGAAAATCAGACCCTCTGCATATGTCCAATTTTGAGCCATGGAAAACTGGAACTGTTCACCTGTTCTGAAACTTTAAGCCATGTAGATGAAAACAGGAATTTCATTTATGTGAGATGTTTGCTCTTTCAAGCACCTGTCTCAAGTACCTTCTTATGTAGGTTGCAAAGATATTACTGCTGTATATTAGCCTGAAAATAATGGTGTACTCATAGAACTGGGAAAATTCTTTTCAGCTTCACAAAGAGTGTGCAGTTTTTGGGGGTGATCCATCTGTTAGCCCAGACACGTAATAGCTAAACCAGATACAGTGCAAAGATACCAGAACCCAAAAATGTTAATTAAAATGTAGAGGAAAAAAATAAAAGGAACAACAACAACAAAAATGCTGCCCTGATCTATTTTAGTCACACTTTATAATCCTGTTTTTAGAGCAAGAATTTAATTACACATATTTTCATAATTTCCTATGTTCTGACATATTAATTAAGGATGCTCTAATTTAACTCCTGTGTCACTGTTGGCCTATCCTGTAAAAACATTTTGCTATTTTTGTACAAACACAAAAATTAAGAGGAAGGTAAAGGCAGCACCTCAGATTGCTGCCTACACGCTGCCATTCTTTCTTGTCATTGAAATAGCAAGCTAATTATTTAAGAGTGATGGATTCCCCCATCTGTACAGGGCTTGGTGGCATTAACACTTAATAAAATATACCTGAGAAAGCGGTAGTCTCCTGAAGGTTTCTGGGCTGAAAGATGTGTCTCTGATGGCAGAGCCATGAAAACTAGGTGAAGGGCCTCACACTTACACTGTGACTACACATGGCCTTTGCCCCATTAGATACTCTTTGAAAACTATAAGTAGTAGGAAAGGTTTATGGACTCATATGTCTTCTCAAGCCCTTCTTAAGACTTAATAACTAGAAGACACCTCCTTGGATCTAGAGTAGGTGACTAAACTTGGTTTCTATTGTTTTTGCCATCATTAATTTAGTCTTTCATCTAGGAACCCAAAATACTGCAGATTTAGTATGCACAGGTGAAGGTCAACAGTAACTAAAGCAATGATATGACAGTGAACAGTGCACAAACTGCAGCAAAATAAATGCAAAAATCAAAGTTGTCACTCATGATTCAAAAATACCAGTCTCTGTAGCTAGCAGGCCTTTAGCAGCAGTGTGCCTAGCATCAGCTTGAGACTGTACTTCAGGTTATGGTGTTCCTGTAAGAAAGTGTGATGATTACACGTGCCTTACTGCAAGCCAAGATTCATGACACCAGGCTGTCAATGTGCAAGTACTTTTGCACTCAGGAGCACAACCTGAGGATGACACTCAGTATGGCTGTGTGTGTTTGCCTCATTTAGGTTAATTTGCACTGAGGAAGCAAAGAAGGGAGAAGAATGCTACTTTGCCATTTTGACAAATACCCACCACTATTAATGCTGTAGTATGTGTCAAATTAAATGCATGTTGGACCCAAGTCCAGAAGCCTTAAAATGCAGAAGAGGATTATGGGAGCATCAGTGACTTATGAGTGATATAAGATAGTATGGAAATTAAAACAAAAAATACTCTGGCAAGTACTGAAGGGGGCAACAAGGCTTGCATAATACTGACACAAGAACAAAAGGGAGACAACAGAATAGCCTTGGACTCTTCAGTACTGGCAGTACTAATGCCTGTAGAAGTTACTCTAACTAGCATTAACATATACCTGATAAATATGGCAGTGGGATCTCAAGGTCTCCACTGTAATCCTGCCTTCTTTTAATTCAAAGGAATGTGTGTACCTTAAAAGGATGCAGACCTGCAACAGTCATTTCACTGTGCCCTGTTCCTGTTGGAGGGACAGGAGATGGTTGTGAATCATTGCCTCAAGAAATCTTGGTAATCTTGAGTATTTTTTAATTTCTTAATATATTTTGATTTATAGCCTAAATTAGACCTAAGCCAGCAACAGTGTGTCTTGAATCACTTCTGAAAATAAATGAGATATGCTGATGCTGAAGTGTTGGTAAAAGCGGATTAAGAAGACTAGGTTTCTTTCCACCCCAGTGCTTTTGCGTTACTATTAAGAGGGAGGGATTAATATCAGATTTCTAGTATCTGGTTTCTCAGTGATACTGCTTAATTATCCAGATAAATGATCAGAGTCAAAGCATGAATGGCAACATAAATATAAAGAACATCATCTTACATTTTTTTTCCCATAAAAAACATGTGTATTAGTTTTAGTACTGCAAAGATACATTTTTAAAGTGTTCATTAAAGTTTAAATTTAAGTAGTTTTTAGATAACAGTTTTGGTTAGTAACCATTTAAAAAGCTAAGTGTATTCATTAAAAGGCACATACAAGTGGCTTACGTCGAAAGACTTCCAAAAGCCATGGCCTGCAATAAATAGTTTTCTTAATTTTCACTCTCATGGTCCTGTCACAGAGATGTCACCTTCATTGAAGGGAATGGGTCACTGAGCATCCCCTTGCTCATGTAAGAAACTGCAAACATCTGGTCTCCCTGATCAAGTTGTGGAGGGGAGGATCATGGCTTCCCAGGTTACTTCTGAGTCCAAATCCTCTTTATAGCTCTGGTGTCTTGTTTGGCACTTTTATCCAGTAATACATTTGACACGTGTAAGCGTGTAAATGTAATTGCATTACAATCTCTAGACTTTCAATGTAGATTGCTAAGGTTGAGAAAGAAAGATTTGACACACAGAATTGGTTCAAATAGAAGAATCATTTTGACTGGGTTTTGGTTTTGGGTTATTTGTCCCTCACTAAGTTCTCTTTTCAAGGATCTGCATTTGATATCAGACATGAGGAAGTGTGTTAAAAATATTTTATCAAGACACTGGAAACCTTTTGTGATCTATTCTTGCCCTTCCTAACTTGCCAGCATGGCAGGATTTCAAGGTATCTTGAAGCTGATAGGTGGAGACAAAATATTGGTCTTGGAGGAGAATTTTTCCTCAGTTTCTTAGGGTTATGGAATATTAAAGGTTCTTGCTGAGGCATTTCTGCTTTTCTGTAAGTAAGCAGGAGAGGAAATAAAATGTCCATACCTACCACACTTACAAAAAAAACCCCAGAAGAACATTTGGGGAAAAAAAAAAAAAAGACTTGTGCACATAGTAGGCAGCTAAATGTGAATGCAACCTAAGTTAAGAACTAGAACTCCATTTGTTCCCCTGTGTGCTCAAACTTTCTCAGTCATATCCATTTTAGACTACATTTGTTCCTAATAAAAATTTGCATGCCTGTACTATGCATTGTACCACACACCACCCAGAATGCAGCTATACTTCATACCACAGAGCAAACACTTCCATTTTCTTTTCTAGTGTTCTACATTTTAGTCATTGCAACTACTGCAACTTCTCCATAGGCCTTTCTTCCATTTTATCAAGAACGTGAAGAAATCAAGATAAAGCTACAATTCACATTTGCACTACCACTGCAACTGAATAGCAAGGTGTTAACAGAAACTATCTTTCTCTTTTTCTCTTCTGCCTGGTCCAAATAGGGTGCTAAAACCTAAGGTGGATTGCAGATACAAAAGAGAATTGAAAGTCATGGACTTGAAAGCTCTATACATTTTGACAGCAGTCTAGATCTCACTCATACCATTTCTCACTTCATTCTGTAGGTGGAAGAAATATTTGACAATGACTCAGAGACAGGGAGGAAAGCCTCATCATCATAATGGTTCAACTCTGAGGTTGCAGTGGGAGGAGAATTATTGAAATGAGTCTAACACCTTCATTTCTGCAACCGAGGTAAACTAGAGGGTCAAAAAACTGTCTTTTAATATGTTCGGTGTTTTGCATGGATTTGATGCCGTGAGGTGAATAAAAATACAGACTCGGTATAGAAAATGATCCCTGAGTTTTGGACAGGCCAGCATGTTGGCAGGTTAACCAAGCCCAAAATGCAAAATAAACTTAGAAATATGTGTGACAATAATTCTTGACAATGGTCTATATGGGATATTTTAGATAAGAGGAATCCTTCAGAATTTCTTTCTTGTAATGTATTTTTCTCCAAGGTCTATCTTACCAAGGCTGAACACTTGTCACAACATAGGTTCCTCATCAGATATGTCTGGTCAATTGTTGTATTACACAAAGCCAAAGAAAAGCCCTTTAAATGCTTCTTATTCATTGACTTGCACCTGAGTTAATAAGATCCTAGCATGATGTTAAAAAGTCTTCTAGTGTGGGAAGTGATATCTTTTAAAGAGCACATGATTAGTCATAGAGTCATAGAATGATTCATAGAATGTTCTGGGTTGGAAAGGACATACAGAGGTCATCTAGACCAATACCCCTTCAGTAAGCAGAGACATCCCCAACTAGATCAGGTTGCTCACAGACCCATAAAGTCTGACCTTGAATGTCTTCAGAGATGGGGCCTTTACCACCTTCCTGGGCAATCTGTTTCAGTGCTTCACCACTCTCATCCTGAAGAACTGCTTTCTAATGTCCAGTCTAAACCTACCCTGCTAGAATAGTTCAAATGCACTCTTGTCTTAGTGCTCCATGTATTTGTAAATATTCCCTTCCCAGCTTTCTTGTAGGCCCCTTTCTGGTACTGGATAACCACTATTAAGGTATTCCTGGAGCCTTCTGTTCTTTCTGTTCTACAAGCTGAACACCTTCAACTTTCTCAGCTTCTATTTGTAGGAGAGGTGCTCCAGCCCTCTGATAATTTTTCTGGCCCTCCTCTGGACCCTCTGCATCAGGTTCATGTCCTTCTGGTGTTGAGGGCCCAGAGCTGGACACGGTACTTCAGGTGAGACCTCACTAGAGCAAAAGAGGGGCAGAATCATCTCAATCTGCTGGCCACATGGAATATTCTGTACAGATTTGGAACATCCAACACAAGAAAGACATCAAACTGTTGGAGCGAGTCCAGAAGTGAGCCACAAATATGGTCAGAGGGCTGGATCAGCTCTGCTGTGAGGACAGACTATGAGAGTTGAGGCTCTTCAGCCTGGAGAAGGCTTCAAGGAGACCTTGTAGTGGTCTTCCAGTATTTGAAGGGGGCCTACAGGAGTGCTGGGGAGGGAATCTTCATAAGATCTTGTATTGACAGGATGAGGAGTAATGGGTTTAACATGGCAGAGGGGAGATTTAAACTAGGTGTTAGGAAGAAGTTCTTTACAGTGGGGGTGGTGAGACACTGGAACCGGTTGCCCAGGGAGGTTGTGACTGCTTCGTCCCTGAAGATGTTCGAGGCCAGGTTGGATGAGGCCTTGAGTGACCTGCTCTAGTGGGAGGTGTCCCTGCCTATGGTAGGGGGTTGGAACTAGATGATCTTTGAGGTCACTTCCAACCTAACCTAAGCTGATGCAGACCAGGATGCAATTGGCCTTCTGGTCTGCAAGTGCACACTGTTGATTTATGCCTGGATTTTCACCCACCCTAGGTCCTTTTTCACAAGACTGCTTTCTGTCACATTCTCCCCAGTGTGATAATGAGGAATGTCCTGACCCAGGTGCAGGACCTTTGACTTGCCTTGTTAGACTTTATAAGGTCATCTGGGCCTACTTCTTCAACTTGTCCAGGTCCCTTTAGATGACATACATCCCTCTGGCATGCTGACTGCACACTCAGCTTGGTGTCATCTGCAAAGTTCCTGAGTATGCACTTGATCTCTGTTGTATCACTGATGAAGATATTAAATAGTACTGGTCCCAGTACTGACCCCTGAGGAACACCAGTTGTTGTCCATCTTCAATTTGAGCCAATTCCTTCTCCGCTGAAGAGTCCACTCATCAAATCCATATGTCTCTGACTTACAGAGAAGGGTGTTAATCAGGGACCATCTCAAAAGCCTTGCAAAATCCTAGGTATATGACATCCATTGTCCTTCTCTCGTCCACTGATGTAGTCACTCCATTGCTGAAAGTCATTAGATTGGTCAGGCAGAACTTGCCCTTAGTAACACCATGCTGGTTGCCTTGAATCACCTCCCTGTCCTCTATGTGCCTTATGCAAAAGGAGGATCCATGTGTCATTCTAGGAGTATCTGTTCCATGCTCATCTCAGGCACAGAGGTGAGGCTGACAGGTCAGTAGTTCCTGGGGTCCTCTTTTTTGAAAATTTTATAGTCCTTGGACATCTCTGCCATTCATCTGCCATTCATCCCACTGAATGGGAGTGACTGTTCACGGGCCATAACAGCAGGTAATGGTTACTCTCAGTGGCTACCTAAATGTGCTTTTCACCTTCAATTCAACCTACAGTGCATTTTTTTTCCCCTGAGGATAAAGCAATGTTAGTTTCTATCAAGATATGTAAATGTCACAACTTAAAAAAATGGTATGGAAAGCAAAAAATGCTCTGTTCAGTGCTTTCTGTAAGTGGGCTCTTTCCTCTTCTGAATCTTATTTGATTCAACTATGCAACTGCTGATGCGTCTGAGGACACTTGAGTGCTCACAGTGGACATTCTCTTCATTCTCAGCAGTAAGAAGAACATGTAATTCCTTGAGAATCTGTCCTCAGTTTCGACACAAATGCGAGACCATATGGTTTTACCATACTCTTGGGTCATCCGATAATGTCATCCTTTACCAAAATGCAATTATTAATAACCAGAAAGTGAAAGCAGCAAATCATTGTCTACTGCAAGATTTAATGTGCTTTCCTAGGAATCAGCTGTTACTGTCCATCACATAAGAGAGATGATAACGTAGGTAAGTCTTCCTGAGTACTGAAAAACATCCCCCCCTTATACAGCTTAATTTGTGCAGAGTGCTTTATGGTCTGCTGGTGAAATACAGTATAACCATCTAACCTTTCTTGGGCTATTTTGAGTTGAGAATTTCTTACACCTGAAAATAGGACAGACTCCCTCTGCAGTCATCACTTCCTGTCCTTGTTGCCCTGGAAGATCTCAAGCTGACTAGGAGACATTGAGCCCTCCAGTGTGTGTCCAGTGGTGAACTCTTGTGACACATCCCAGCAGCACATACTAGTTGATCTCTATAACTGAGACTCACTTCTGTTCTCATCATACTAGTGTCCAGAGAAAAGTAGCAGAAGACAATATCTGAGCTAGCTGCTTCTGTATGTCTTCTTTTCCTTTGTAACATGTTGTATTTTAGTATATTTCCAAGGCAAACAGTTTAGAGCTTGGGATTTTCCCTTTTTTTTTTTTTTTATTTATTTGGAAGTTAGAGCTACATACTGATGCTATCTTGAATGGTTTCTAGTCTCTCTATATGAGACCTTTGAACTTTCTTCCTCCTTTCAGACCCCTAATACAAGCCTGAGTGACAGTCAGCTCAGTCATGATGTCAATGAAGTCCAGACTCCATGAGGAGATCATACATAGGAAGGAGTCAAATGTGAAAAGAGAGTTGTAATTGTCTTTCCTCATCTGGAGATGTTCTCCACTAAGCTAAACAGAACTTTTCTCTTTCACATGCATTGAAACATTATCTTCTCTGTCCTATAACTCTCACCCTCAGTTGTCTTAGAACTACTAAAAGTGCAATCTTCTTATTCTTTCTGAAACTATCCCACTTTGCAAAAGGAAAACTGACCCAGTTTGCATTTACATCTGTCTAAATAAAGTAAATAGTGGCAGAATACAGGTTTGAGCATTGATTAATTTAATCCAAACCACTTAATTGTTAACATGGTCCTTGGCACAGTTTAAAAATGCACCATCTAACATCTAGCAAGAAGGTCTAGACATTGGAATATTATAGAGTACAGGACATAGGAGGAATATTGAGGTAGCCTGACCACCAGAGACTGTCTGACACAAGTACTGTGTAGTTTAGTGTCACCCAATTATTTTGCTTTTCATCAAATTTACTATACTGCCATGGCAAAGCAATTCCTGGATCTCAGCAAATTTATCTTGATTTTAGATGCATAAAGAGACAGAAAAAAACACTTTCTGTCTAAAGGATATGTTAAGTAACTTTAAGACCTCACTTCACATAAATAAGAACAAGCATAAAATATATAAAATTATTAACTGCAAATTTTAATTTATTTAATTATTATTCATGTATCACATTAGTATTGCCTTGGTCACTGATAGGAATATTGATGCATTACCCAATAAGCATATTATATACCTATTGTCACCTTATCCCTGACTTTAGTAATATTATGTATATTGATATTATGGTGCATATGCACTGATATATTCAATACATAAACTACACCAATAATACCACAAGTACAAAATACAAACTGGGGACTTACTAACAAAGGCATTCTCATCACAGAAATACTCTTCCAGTATTATCTAACTGTGAAGCAGAAGATTCAATACATTATTTCATCTCAAGCAGACTAACTGGAAATGAAGACAATTTCCCCTATAATTTATACAGTTGCATCACTGATAATTTAACAATGGCCAGGAAATAAAAGGAACACTTTCAAGTGGTATCAGACAATACTTTTGTCAGTTTATTTTGAGCTGTGTCAAATTAATTTCAAACTCATTTCAATGTTATTTGTTAAATAGTTTTAAGGATTGCTAAAGTTTCTGCTAAGTAATAAGATTTTCTTCTCCAGTCCAAAGTCAGCTTATCTGCTGTTTTCATTGGTTTTGTTGGACTGTTTATCTATTTTTCTATTTTGCTTTCAATAACAAAAGATCATGGCAGAAATTTTCAGCAGTCATGGCTTCTGGAGAAGACATTGTCGGAAGGAGCAGACTATTGGGATTCCTACTGATATAATGTGTCACTGTAAAGAATAAAGAAATACAAGCTTAGCTGCTCAATTAGAGTATCTGACTTTAGTGGAGAGGTACAGACTAGATCACCTTAAAACCTAGAGTGTTCATAATGGTTTTGTCATCAGAAGTAGATTTGTGGAAGAGTCTATGCTTCTACTATAATCCAAAGACTTGACAAGAACTCAATTCTGAAATAAAGCACTGAGGTGTCAAGCATAAAAACTGAACATCAACCTCTATTCCCTTGTGGCTGTTGATTTCAGAAATGGCAATTTAGAAGAGGAAATTCACACCATGGGCAGTTACTATGCTCTGATACATCAAAAAAAATTTCAGCATCCAGGACTATTTGCCTAGCAACTTTCACAAGCCCTAAAAGAACTTTGAACAGAAATGAAGAGAGATAAATAGAAGTCTGATAGGAAATTTTAAGACTTTTTTTTTTTTTCTAAAGAATTTAGGGTGTCACATAGTGTCAGAAATATTTTAGAAGGGGCAGAATTGACTTGCAAATTACTGAACCTCTGAAAAACTGTCATTAAACAAAATGAAAGAGCAAACAAATTCTAATCTCTAAATTTTTGTTTTGTTTTCTTTTGTTTTTAACATGTTCACACATTAATGTTATATCTGGGGCTGATGTAAAATCCATTTAGCTGCATTGAGGTTAATGAACCAAAGATGATATACACTCACTGAGAATCAGCCTTTGTGTGTGATCAGTTACAATGCTATTTGTTTTGATTGGCTTAGCCATTTATGTGTTAGTATGTGACTCTGCAAGGGTTGCTTTTTTTTAATCAATGAAAGCATACTTGAAAACTATGCTTCTATGGAACTAATGTCTGAAAAAGGTTCTTTTGAAACCAAATTTCCTTTCAGATGGAGGCATAGCTGTATACTGAGGAAATTAGAACATTTTAAACTGAATTTCCTGCTGAAAGTGTGAGTCAGCACACATTTATCCTCCCGTTCACCCCTCATAAGTGGTTGTCTCAGATTAGGGGAATATTAAGTGGAAAGAAATATCTCATGCAGACAATATTAAAAATATAATGATAATTCTACTTAATAAATAATGTAAAACAGTATATAAAAAGCAACATATTATGAATAGACACCTTTGGAAATATATTTCAGAAGACTCCAGAGAGCTTGAAAAAAATAACTAGCTTGCACAGCATTAAGTGGAAGGAGTTCCCCTAAGGGAATCAAAGCAGATACCGTTTCTTGGTTAGTCTTTGATAAGTTTGCATCTGTGTCTTTTGCACACTGCTGGTAATAAGCTGAGAGATGCAATGTTACATGGAAGCAAAGGGCAAAATTATTCGCAGGCTGAGAATACAAAAAAAAATTGATTTCATTGGAATTACATTAGCACAATTTCACACCCTATTCAAGATGCACAAGGGGAAATGCATTCAGGGTTTGCCTTCTCCCCTTCTCATGACCTCATTGTGTAGCCCTGAACAGAAACACTCAGAACTACTTCAATCACAAAATGAATATATACTGGTGAAACTAAATATAAACCATTACCCTTTTCTGATGTTCATTGCCAGTTTTTACAGACCTAGAGAATTATCTCTCAGTTTCTTAAATATATTTACGTAGAGTAGAACGTGTCTGCACATTGTTGTAAGTAAAAAGAGTTTGTAGTCCTTGTAGGTAGAGAGAGAGTGCAGGATTCCTCTCACCCAACTTCAGACATGAACACAGAAGATATTTATCTCTGAATTAGTCAGTTTAGAGTACATTTAGGGCCAGCAGACAGATACAAGAACTTCTAAAGCATGAGTCATTGCACTTATTATAGACATTTACTTTAATGATATATTGCTCAGAAAATACTTGTTTCCTTGTGTTGACTATAAAGAAAGCTGTATTGATTAACACAGAAATACATCTGAATGTTCACATCTGATTAGATGAATGTCACTTGAAAAGACTAGAAAATAAACTTCTCCTATGCAAGCAAGAAAAAGCCCCTACTAAATGACTTATTGTAAATAAGTACAATCAACTATTTAAAGGTAACACAGAGTCAAATTGCTCCTGTTGTAAGGTCTAAAAGATTTTTAATTGTCAAGTTATATATGATCATCCTTTTTCTTGCATTCTGAGAGGTTTTATTTTATTTTTTAGATCAGGAGTGTAGCCATTTGATCAAATCTCCTTCTTTCACATCAACAATTGGTGGTGAAGTTCCTTTTTAGGAGGCAAATCAGACCCAGTACTGTGGTTATAGTAGTGTAAATCACAAGACTGAAATAATTAGTTAGATTGAAATCTAACTGCTGAAATCTCTGTACCTCCAGCGTCTTATTCTGAGGAACTGAAATACATTAAATCAAAGGTTTGAAACAATTAGTATACTAACAAATAGAGTTAATATAGCATTAAAATTTGTTTGCCTGAAAATTAAGCTGGAAAATTCTAAAATGGAACAACATCCACTGAAAACATAAAGAGAGACAAAAAAATTGTTTTGAATATAATTGTCACATTGCTGGCCAGTCTTCTTTTGAGTATTTCCACCATCAGCTTCTTATAAGTGATTAGTATTACTTGAATTTTCTCTTCTTTTCATTGGTGCAAATCTGTAATAACACAATATTTGAGGAAAGATAAACTATTGTTAGAACTATTGTAAATTACTTGATGTTACATATTTCTTCTAGGAAATGAGAATTCATAGGAGACAAATCCTTGGAAACATGTCTAATGTGAGGATGTGTCACTTTAAAAATAGTTATACTACATCATGATATATTTGGGAAACTGCATTCAAAGTTCTTCAAAACAGAAGATTAGTTATCACTTAGAAATTGTACGTCTTGTGATTAAAAAGTTAAAATAGGATAAAAACAATCTGATTCAATCAAAACATAACAATTGAATGTGAATATTTTGTGAGCTTCATATTGTGTAAACCTCGGAAACTTGGGAAAACTTATAGAAAAAACTTTGTTTTTTCTATAAGAGAAGAAGGCACAATTCTTTCTCTTTAAGCAACAAACAAAAAAAAAATGTTTCCTTTCTACATTTTTATCACAAAACTATAGTGAATGAGCGAAGAATCATATACCTAGGAAGCCCAGAATTCATTAAAATCCATACCACAAAAGATCTAATTTTTATGGCTCTAATTCCCACAAAACATTTCAATGTGACATAATTTACTTAGATAATTACACTTTATAAGGACAGGGGAACAAAAGTATACAGAAAAGACATGAAAAATGAAACCTTTGAAAAACCTAAGCATGTTAATAACATATTCATGCAATAACTGGAGAAAAATACAATATGCACACTATGTTTTGTATTAATTATTAATTTTCTCTCTCTCTCTCTCTCTCTCTCTCTATATATATATATATATACACACTAGTACTCAAAACTAAAAATAATTTCCAAAATAATTGAATGCTGCTAATGGGAAAATAGTACAGCACATACTTTGGTAATATCTTTCATAGCTATAGAGGCATGTTTAATTCACTTGAAGAATTCAAAATAACTGAAATGAAAGTATACTTAATAATGTAATTATTTATATGTGGCAAGCTTTGCATCTGACCCAGCCTTACATAAATGAAGAATTCACACACACACATGGTAAATGATGAAGTACAGAATCTGCCTCAAACTCTCCTTCTTGTGGCATGTTATCAAAGGAAGATCTTAGCAACATGGAAACATTTTTGTCATTGATTTATCAGGGATGGAATCTAAGTCTTGAAATTTCATGGAACTCCAAGACAAGTGTTAATAATGTATCAGAATATAAATAGGCTAACAGCCGTTACCTCCACCTTTCTGCATTCCATTATGTGTGACCATATTTTGCACTAGTTCAAATATTTGTCACATGCAAAGAGGGAATTTCCAATGAAAAACGGCAAAACCATCACAATAGTATCAGTACATTTTTAAATGAGACCAGATGAGAAAAAATATTTGGAGATGGACAAATCAGAGTACCACTCTCCCAGGCTTTTGACTGGAAGTAGAGGGGCACTGACAAGAGACTTTGGTATCTTTGACAGAAGCCTGATTAAGCTTAATCAGGCCTGGAAGCATTCCCGTCTGATTTTTCCTTTTATTATCCTCCTTAAAACTCATCAGTGACATCAGACTTAGAGAAGCTGTTCTTCTGCCAGAGCTGCAAGTGATACACACGTATCTCATATTCCACTTACACTTTTTTTTACTCTAAGAATATTATTATAATCATGAAGGGAGGTAAATTCTTTTTATAAACTGGCTGCTGACAGACTTATTTCCTATTTCAAATATGAACAGAAAGTCAAAGTTATATCGTTCCAGCTTGGGCTACTTTGTGTTATTGCAGTGTAGCAAACAATTTAAAAAATAGCATCTCCATACACAAAGAGAAATGTAATTATATCTGTGTATTATATGCACACTCCATAATTATAATTTCGTCATATAATAAACATAAATACAATTTTAGACTCTTGAATGAATGCTGAATAATATTTTTGTGTTTTTATGAGAGATATTAAAGTTTTAAACAATTTCTATTTACAAATGCATTTATATAACCCTGGTAAATGTAGTCAATGATAACAAAATAACAATTATATAGGAAAGCATCTCCTAATGTTTTATTTTGTAGGCCATTCTTGCCAAACAAAAGAAGCTGAAATGACCTAGTTATATGAATCCTTTCCTTTCTACATTCTGACAAGGATCTAAAGGCCCTAAAGGAACCTGGATTGAACATTTACTTCCCTGGAGAAAAATTATTAACACTAATCCTTGTCTTTGAACACAGCAACCTTTTGATTGGTGTAATTGAGCTTTATTACCTCACTTTTCTACTTCTGTTACAGCATCCTATAGATGCAGGACAGCTGATTTCATGAGCTTCACACAGAAAGAGTCACAGTATTAATATGTTAATAGTGTGCTGGCTTGCAAATTATTTTCTTTTTTCAATAAAGTCTCAATTACATCGCAAGGTTTTGAAAATAGAATTAATTTTACTTCTGTAAATTTGAAATGCTAAATGCTTTTAAGTAGACAAAATGAATGCGCTCCATAAGAATTTGGTTAAAATACTTGAACTTGATTTTCTCAGATGACATGCGGTTTTATAGGTGCCAAATCACATGTACATAGCTATATGTTGAAAAACATTTGCTCATGGGATATATTGCATGTTGAAAAGAACGTTGAAAAAGAATGAAGACAGGACGGACTTAAATTCTCTATCACTTTCCAGCTTGGATCAGTGCTTCATGAACCAATTCACCTGAAACTACTCAGTATTTTTAAGACCCTTTATTGCCATATTAACCAGCTTTGGAGAGTGTGGTGGTTTTGCCCCAGCTGGGGGGCCAAATGCCCACCAGAGCCACTCTATCACTTCCCCTCTTAAAAGGGCAGGGGAGAAGGGAAAAAAAAATATAACAAAGGCTGCTTACAGAATAGAAGCAATTTTAATAATAATAATAAAGCAAAGGGCAATAGACCATGTGGAAGCAAGAGCAGAGAGAGATATTAATCTCTACTTCCCATCAGATGGACGATGTTCTGGTCTTGGAAGCAGGGCTCTCTACGCTTGGTGGTTACTGCTGGAGGACCGACGCCATAGACGAATCTTCCCCACACTTCCTCCTATTGCCTCCTTCTTATATCTGAGCTGACATCATATGGTATGGAATATCCCTTTNAACAGAGAGAATTTTGTGCCATGGAAATGATAAGGACATCTCAGTGGCAAGCGTCAAAATCAGGGTTTTATCTAGTGCAAGATGTACCTACACACAGCAGGAATGTTGAAAATGAATGACCTTTAAATGTATTTTCCAAATCAAACCATTCTATGAAACAAAAGTGTTTGGGGGAAATTACCTATGCAGAGAATTAAGAAAATGAAGGGGGAGGGGGGGGGAGGGGTGTTGTGTGTTTAAGTGTAGGAAATGTGAAAGGGTTATTGGGTGTTTAAGTGTAGGAAATGTGAAGCAGTGTGTTTACCATCAATTTAATCTGAAAGTAACAAGACTGCTTGTAAGGTAACTTCACTCTGAGTCATATGCTTAAGGAATGCTAAACCTCTCTTGCTTAGAATCCGTCTCTCTACATTCTTGGCATGGAAAATCTCTTTGTGATTGTGGTGTCAAAAGCACTTTAAAAAAAAAAACAACCTTTCTCTAGATTAATATTCTGTTTTTGAAATTAGCACTGAAGGCAACACCTGGGTAAAGGGGACAGGGAAACCTGGAATTGCTTCTGGACTTGTTTCTCATGAAAGGAACTAGATAGGATCTGCAAGTTTAATGTCAAGCAACAGTGAGCTCAGTTTAGCCCTTTCTTCAAGTAATGAGAATACCATAAAATTATATTCCTAAAAGCCAGAATGGACAGTCTCACACTTCCTGGCAAGCAGCTGAACTACAGATCTATCTCTGTTCTTAAACCCTCCAGAGAGCCCTGATCCAACCTGAGACAGGTCATGTGTCATGGGATTGATCTTGTGTGACTTCAAAGATCTGCACTGTAGGCACCTGAGTCAGTTAGCATTGTACTTTTTAGCGTCTATTGAGAGAAACAGGCATATTTAGGGAACAGTTTCTCTGATGTAGCTGAGTTTCAGCTTCAGGAACAGGTATGTTGTATACATTACAGAAGTCTGCACTTGACCAGACTGCTTCTGCCCCTGGATTTTCTTTGTACCTGGATCTTTTCCTGTGCTTTGCCTGGCTGATATTTAGACTGCCTTAACAACAGACAAGTGGATATATTTGAGTGCTACAGAGATGCAGCTAGTTTACAGCAAGTCAGGTTAGTTGTTTACTTAGTTTAATTGAAGAGAAGGTGACAAATCTATTACATGAAGTCAATAAAGACCTTCCAGGAGGATCTCTTCCATGATCTTACTGGCCATAGAGGTGAAACTGACAGGTCTATAGTTTCCTGGCTCTTCCCTCTTTCCCTTTTTGAAAATGAGGGTTATGTTTCCTCTTTTCTAGTCAGTGGGGACTTCACTAGGCTGCCATATCTTTTGAAATATAATAGAAAGTGGTTTAGCAACCTCATTTGCCAGTTTCCTCAGTACCCACAGGTGTCCCCCATTGGGTGCCATGGACTTATACAGTTTCAGGTTCATCAGATGGTCATGAACCTGATCTTTACTCACAATGGGCAATTCTTTTTTCCAGCCCCTGCCATTATCTTCCATGACTCCAGAAGTGTGGCTGGAGCCCTTTCCAGTGAAGACTGAGGTAAAGAAGTTGTTGAGAACCTCAGCATTCTCTATGTCATTTGTCACCAGTTCACCTGTTTCCCTTTTGAGGGGTCCCACACCTTCCCTAGTCTTCTTTTGACCACTAATTTACCTGTAGAAATTTTTGCTCTTCCTCTTGATTTTCTTGACTAGATTTAATTCTAACTGACCTTTAGCCTTTCTAACCACATCTCTTGCTGGTTAGAGACCATTCTAGCTGTCATTTCTTCCATTCCTTGTAGAGTTTCTTTTTGTGTCTTTTTGTGTCTCCAGGAACTCCTTACTCATGCAGGCAGGTCTCCTGATGTTCTAGGAGAACACCTGATTCGAAGTGGCAGTGACACCGAGAGCAGCTCCAGCACCAGCAGCAGCTCCAGCACCACGAGCAGCTCCGGCTGATAACAGTATTGAAAGGGGAGGAGGGGTGGCAGGGTCTGCTCCTTCACACGCCTGCGCAAAGGAGTGACGCAGCTGGGGGCATTCCCGTGGCTCCGCGTGTGTTACAATCATGAGGCAAGTAGCAGGGCAGGCATTCGAAGCAGCAGCCACAGCTGTTTCACTTGAGCCTGGTGAGCAGTGTGCGCTGAGAGAATTAAAAAAAAAAACAAAAAAAACAAAAAAACAAACAAAGAAAAACAACAACCAAACTACCCAACCAAACTAACAAAAAACAAACACCAAAGCTTAAAGCTTAAGCCATGGTTGTAACCCAGGTGAATACCAGGCCTAGGAGAACTGTGGGCACCCAGACTGGTGCCTCATGCAAATCTGTGAGTGTCCAGACCTCTGGCTGCAGTGAATGCCTGAGCCTAACATTTGGAATGGAGGGTGGTGTGCATGAAAATTGTGTGAGGTATGAGCAGGTGAGTGATCTGCTCAGTATGGTGGCTGGACTTAAGGAGGAAGTTGAGAGACTAAGATCACTATGTGATTGTAAAGGGGAAATTGACCGGCAGAGACAGACTATACCATCCCTGAGGGAGGGGCAGCAGGTGAAGACTGCACAGGTAGGAGAGGATTCAGTTTCCCTGCTAAAACAGGTAAATGAGGAGACCCTGGAGATGAGGGGGAGTGGAAGCAGGTCCCTTCCCACAGGGGCAGGAGAGCCCCCTCCCAATCTTCTCGGTCTTACCAGCTCCCCTTGCATAACAGATACAGGGCACTAATAACTGAGGATAAGGCAGAGGAGGATGGGGGGGGAGGAAATCCATGTACTCGGTTGCCCAAGGTGTGTCAGCCTCCCCCAAAAATCAAGATTAAGATTAGTGAAACAAAGAAAAAAAGGAGAGTCATAGCTGTAGGGGATTCACTTCTGAGAGGAACAGAAGGACCGATATGTCGGGCTGATTCCTCTCATAGGGAGGTGAGCTGCCTGCCTGGGGCCTGGGTTAGGGATGTTGTTAAGAAAATTCCTAACCTAGTCCACTCTACAGACTACTACCCATTATTGATCTTTCAAGTAGGAGGAGAGGAAATAATGACTAGTGGTCCTAGAAAAATTAAAAAATACTTCAGAGCCTTGGGACAGGTGATATGGGACTCAGGGGCACAAATCATCTTTTCATCTGTTATTCCAGCTGATGGCAGAGACACTGAAATAAGTAGCCGAGTGCAGTCTTTTAATACATGGTTGTGTGGGTGGTGTCACCACCATAAATTTGGATTCTTTGATAATGATATGACCTTTACAATACCAGGGTTGCTGACACAAAATAGGAGACACCTCTCTTGAAGAGGGAAGAGGGTCTTTACAGAGGAGATAGCAGGGCTAGTTGACAGGGCTTTAAACAGGATGTGAAGGGAGAGGGGGACAAAGTAATCAGACCTCCATGTGGTAAGGTGTGGGAGGACAGACCAGTGTGAGAGCAATGGGGGTTTGGTGAAGGTTCTCAACCTGCTGCCCTGAAGCATCCTGGGGACAGAATAGTGCATCCAGGGTTCTGCAGAGATGGCCCATATCCACTTCAGGTTTTATCTGCCAACAGGGAAACATCAAGTGGTAATTCATGTGGCAGTAATGACATGAGGGGTAGAGATAAGCTAGTAGATAAAGACGTGTCTGAGCATGGACAAGTCCAAGTACTGACTGAGGAAAGCACGCTCAAAGAACAGGATAAAGGAAAATGAGTGAGTAAGTCAGCTCCAATAGAGTCACAACTGAAATGCCTCTACAGTAACGCAAGGAGCAAGGGAAACAAACAGGAGGAATTACAAATATGTGCAAGTCTCCAGGGTTATGATGTCATTGGCATCACTGAAACATTGTGGGATGTATCTCATGATTAGAGCATAGAGCTAGATGGGTATAGACTCTTCAGGAGGGACAGGCAAGGGAGAAGAAGAGGGGGTGTAGCCTTCTACATCAATGATAAACTAGAATCCATGGAGCTCAACCTAAGGATGTCCAACAGCAAAACAGAGAGCATATGGGTAAAGGTTAAAGGGAAGGCACAGGAAGGGGACATCATAGTAGGAGTCTGCTACAGACTTCCTGATCAGGAAGGCAAAGCAGATGAGGCTCTTTACAAACAAATAGGAGAAGCTTCACGCTCACAGGCCCTGGTACACATGGGGGACTTTAACCACCCTGACATCTGTTGGAAGAAACAACACAGCACAGCATCAGCAATCTAAGAAGTTCCTGGAAATTGTTGATGATAACTTCCTGTTTCAGGCGGTAGAGGAACCCACAAGAAAAGGTGCTGTGCTGGACCTAGTCCTCACCAAGGAGGGGCTTGTCAGTGAAGTGAAGCTGAAGGGTATCCTAGGATGCAGCGACCATGAAATGGTAGAGTTTAAGATCCTGTAAAGGGTTAAGCCCACCTGGGAACCCCCTGACTCCTCTTAAGGAGTGGTCTGACCCTTTTCCCAGGGGTCATGGTTAACCACTCCCACTTCCCGCTAAGACCAGGCTATAAAAAGAGGGGAACCCATCTTGTTTTCTTTCTCTTTGGCCCCTGCTTTGCCTGGAGTGACTGCTCTGCTGCTCGCAGCTGCCAGACCACGTGCTCCCTGACACCTCATGGAGAGCACCACCATTTTTATCTGGAACTTGGACTGCTTTTCACCATAAAAATTCCTACATCCTGCCTTCATCCAGCACCAAAACCATTGACCTCAGCCTTTGGACTCAATTGCCTTCCACAGGTTGTATTTGTATTTTCTTCCCACTTTTTTCCCCTTCTACCCAGTTTCTGTAATTTTTCCCTCATTCCCTCTACCCTGCATTTTGTGTCCTCTTATTTCCCACCTTCTTTAAAAAGAACTTTTCCCTCCTATTTACTGTTAAAGTTTTATACCCTTTTTACTTTCAAATAGGATTGAGTTTTTATTGGGCTTTTGGGCTCAGGGGTAGCTGGCTTAAACCAAATACAGATACTCAAAGCATCAAGGAGGGTATACAATAAACTCACTGCTCTGGATTTCAGAAGAGCAGACTTCAATCTCTTCAGGAATCTGCTCAGCAGGGTGCCATGGGAAAAAACTCTGGAAGGAAGGGGTGCCCAGGAAAGCTGGACATTGCTCAAGGATCACTTCCTTCAGGCCCAGGAGCAATGCATCCCAAAAAAAGATGAAGGCAGGTAAGAATGCGATGAGGCCTGTATGGATGAATGGAGAGCTCCTGGACACACTTAGACACAAGAAGAAAGCCTACAGAGAGTGGAAGAAAGGACAGGTAACCTGGGACCAATACAAAGACATTGTTTGCACAAGCAGAGATCAGGTTAGGAAAGCTAAAGCACAGCTGGAGTTGAATCTGGCTAGGGACATTAAGG
>VWZI01000760.1:178398-192823 GCA_013396835.1 Psilopogon haemacephalus
GGCCTGATGAGATCCACCCATGGGTCCTGAAGGAACTGGCAGATGAAGTTGCCAAACCACTGCCCATTGTATTTCAAAAGGTCATGGCAGACTGGTGAAGTTCCTGCTGATTGGAAAAGGGCAAACATAACACCCATATTCAAGCAGGGAAAAAAGGATGACCCCATAAACTACAGACCAGTCAGTCTTGCCTCCGTGCCTGGCAAGATTATGGAGCAGATCCTCCTCAAGGCTCTGGTGCAGCTGATGGAAAACAAAGCAGGGGTGTCTGACGGCAAGCAGCATGGCTTCACCAAGGGCAAATCATGCCTAACAAATTTGGTGGCTTTCTATGATAAAGTCACAGCAGCAGTGGACAAGGGAAGGGCAACTGATGTCATCTACCTGGATCTGAGTAATGCCTTTGACTCTGTCCCACATGACATCCTGGTCACCAAACTGGAAAAACACAGACTTGATGGGTGGACAGCTTGCTGGATAAGGAATTGGCTGGACAGTTGCACACAGAGAGTGGTGATCAATGGCACAATGTCCACCTGGAGACCAGTGACAAGTGGTGTCCCTCAGGGGTCAGTGCTGGGACCAGTGCTGTTTAACATCTTTGTCAGTGACATGGACAGAGGAATGGAGTGCACCCTCAGCAAGTTTGCAGATGACACCAAGCTGTGTGGCACAGTTGACTTGCTGGAGGGCAGGGATGGCATCCAGAGGGACCTGGACAGGCTGGAGAGGTGGGCCCAGGCTGACCTCATGAAATTTAACAAGGCCAAGTGTAAGGTCCTGCACCTGGGTCGGCACGATCCCAAGCACAAATCCAGGCTGGGTGGTGAGTGGCTGGAGAGCAGCTCTGAGGAAAAGGACCTGGGGGTCTGTGTTGATGAAAAGCTCAACATGAGCTGGAAGTGTGCACATTCAGCCCAGGCAGCCAACCGTGTCCTGGGCTGCATTAAGAGAAGCATGGCCATCAGAGCAAGGGAGGGGATTCTCCCCCTTTACTCTGCTCTCCTCAGACTCCACCTGGAGTACTGTGTACAGTTCTGAAGCCCCCCACACAAGAAGGACATGGAACTGCTGGAGACAGTCCAGAGGAGGGACATGAAGATGATCAGAGGGCTGGAGCACCTCTTCTATGAAGACAGGCTGAGAGAGTTGGGGCTTTTCAGCCTGGAGAAGAGAAGGCTTCACGGAGACCTTATAGTAGCCTTCCAGTATCTGAAGGGGGCCTACAGGAGGGCTGGGGAGGGACTCTTCACAAGGTCTTGTAATGACAGGATGAGGTGGAATGGGTTTAAACTGATAGAGGGGAGATTTAAACGGGATGTTAGGAGGAAGTTCTTTCTAGTGAGAGTGGTGAGACACTGGCACAGGTTGCCCAGGGAGGTTGTGGCTGCTCCCTCCCTCCCTGGATGTGTTCAAGGGCAGGCTGGATGAGTTCTTGAGCATCCTGATCCAGTGGGAGGTGTCCCTGCCTATGGTGGGGGATTGAAACTCGATGATCTTTGAGGTCTCTTCCAATCTAAACCATTCTATGATTCTTTGATTCTTTCGTGCCTTCCTCTTTGTCAGCATACTTTGCTCCTGGACACAGAGAAGATGATCCTTGAATACTGACCAGCTGTTCTGGGCCCCTCTTCCTCTTTCCACACATAAGTCTTAAAAGAAACTCAGTCCCCTTGTCATTTTTTTTCCTCCCCAGTTGTCAACCAGCTAATATGTAAGAAGTGGAAGTCAAGGATTATCTATGATTAAGTCTTTATATACAGCCTTGCACAAGGAAGCCTGAATCCTGATTTGTGGTCTCTACTATGGAAACAGTGTTTCTGAAGATCTCTCAACATGTCTGCAACTCAATAGAGATGAAGCATTCATTAACGTTAAACTATGATGTAGTTTGTGTTCTTACACATTCTTCAAAAACTTAAGTTGAATTGTTGGAATATAAAATGCAGTTCTATCAAGCATGAACTTTAAAGGTCTCCTCTTTCTGCTTCACATTGGAGCAATAATTGGAGATGATCAAAGTGGCTTTCACCCACCCCTCATCAACCTTGCCTTCTCAGTAGATCCTTTCCATTGCAGTGATGTGACAGCTGTTCTCACAACGGTCACTAACTCCATACAGCAGATCCCAGGGCAAAGACAAATATTTTTTAAAATGCAAACAAACAAACTAATCTGTGAAGATTGGTCATATGTGGGAACCTCTGCAGCCATCCCAGGGAAAGATGTTCCTTCTTTTGACTATGAACTTAAAATGTGAAAAAAGACTTTCCTTGATGGTCACATGTATTTTAATAGATTATTTTCTGCCCTGCATAGCCTTTTAAAAGTAGATCAAACTCAGTAACCAATAGCTTTTTATCAGGTGCTGATCTAGGCTGATGGGTTTAATAGTCTTGCTGATTTGCAGTGTCAGCTGTTAAGCAAAAGTCATACCTGATAAATGGGTTGTTTTCACACCACAGCTAATCTGCTGGAAGACATACTAAAACTTTATCAAAAGGCAAGGTTTAGAGGAATACCAGGACATTGCACTCTTCCAGCCCCACTATGGTGGTGATAGGTTTAGGTTTAAGGTGTTGTGCAATAGGAAGTGCACCTTATTTGTCCATGCAATGGTCATACTTTACCACCACAACTGCCAGACCAGTAGTGCAGTAAAGAACAAGAGATTAACGCTTATTTTAGAAGAGACACAAAGACCTGAATGATGCTATCTGTTAGAATAAAATGCCTGGAAGAAGCAGAAATATATGTCTACCACATGTGTTGCTACCATCCTCATGTACTGATCAAAACACCTAATGTACTATAGGGCTGCAGAATGAAGCATAATGCACCCAAAAAAAGATTGCAAGTCTCAGAAAAACTAGCATATTTCATGTGAGTTTGAAAATATATTTGAGTCCCTTTCTGCACACTTCCCAGCAGTTCTTATGCACTTGAGTAACCACAATGACTATATGTCTGCTTCTGTGGATAGCTTTTGTAGGAGCAAATGCTTAACAAAGCCATTTATTTGTGAACATTTTGATAGTGTTACCCCACAATGTGGGGCTCGAGCATCTACAGTTTCAAACTACGATTTAGTTTCAATACATCATATGCCAGCACTTGTTTGTCTAAACACATCATTCAAGACAACACATTAGTGTTTTAAGTCAATTATCTACTCCATTTGTTTTCTTAGCTGCCTGTGCTTTTGAATGGTTATCTCAGCTTGGTACTGTGTTTCTGTGAGGTGTGTCCAACACTTAGAATACAATATTTCTTATGCTTACTGAAGCAGAGGAAAAAAAAAACCAACAAAAAAACCCCCATTTGAAATCAGCAGCAATGAATTTCGCATTGTTCCACTGCATAGAGCATGCATGTTTGGACCTGGATTTTCAATCCCTTCATTCAAAAATTCCCAGGAAATCTGAGACAGTCTTTGCTTAATCTAAAAGTCCTATAGGATCAGTCCCTTAATGAATACTTTAATGGTTGTGCAAGTGTATTAAAAATATCTAGGTACTTAGGGATTTCCAGCTAGTACTGATTGACTGATATGTAATTCGATGAAAAGCCAGAGCTTTGTCTGGCAATAGAACTTTCTTCAGTCTTGAAGTCAATGGCAGCTTTTTCTAAGTTCATGGAAAGTAGAGCTGAAAGGACTTCTTGTGCCATCTAGTCCACCAGCTTCCGATACTGCTGATTTATTTCCCCTCAATGTTAGAGTAGACCTAGAGGCAGATAGAGGTCAGCTCTAAGAGTTAAGTTTCCATAGAGCTCTCTTATCCTCCTGCAGTAATAGGCTCTGAAGTGCCACAAAAACACAGGGATCCTTGTCCTTTCCACTGTTCAACAGGCTCCAAGGAGAGAATGCCACATTCTCTTCACTCAAGATCTCAGGAGGGGTTTGAACTGCAGTTGCTGAGGTGAAAGGGCTCAACAAGGCACACTGCTGCCTTACGCTAAACAGCTGGAACTGTATTAAAATATTATATCATATACATCTCCCCCACACTTTGTTCTAGAGGGAATAATACATGGTCCTAGTGAGATGCATTTCTTTTTAAGAGAATAGCAAAGTATCTCTTATTCAAACCAAGTGAACTAATTGGACAAAAAAGGATGCTAACAGCCCAGCTTACCAGACTGTATTTAAAACAATTGTTAGAAATCAATAAATCCTGCTGGATTGTTTGATCTCATTAAAGATGTATTTGTTACTAAGCAGCTGGCACCCAAACAGCTGCTTTAAAAAGAGAGATTTTTTCCTGCTCTGTTTTATCATGATCATCATTATTTTATTTGCATATTTTCAGAGACAATGACTACTGAATAGAATCAAAATGCAGATAAGCCTATCACATCCTTGTCTGAGCATGTGGTGGGTCAGAGGAATGCATGGGAGAAATGACAGCCCACTTCCCTTTCTACTATCCCTGAATATCATGTTTCAGGCTTTCAACAGTCAGTCATGAGTATAAAACCAAGCCTGAGACTGCCACACTGGTTAAATAATAAACTAAAGATATCATAGTTTCCTTTCAAAGCTCTGAATGTGGCTTTCTGTGAATACTGACCTGAACGTTCACATCCATTGAACAGAGTGGCCACAAAATGAGAATTCCCTGGTGTTACAAAAGTGCTGCATAGTGGAGTTAGTTCCTTTTAAAGACCACTTTAAAGTATATCTAAAATGAATCCTACCCAGATGATACCTCTACCCCATTATGTAACACATAAAATGAAGGTAATAACTTTTGTGTTACATTTTGGTAGCAAACCAGGTAGCCTTTTTTTTTGTAGTTATGTTGTCACTAAGTAAGAACATTAACAGATGAAACATGGACAGCTTTTAGAAAGGAAAGCAAAAACAGATTTAAAAAACAGCTGCAGGTTTGAAATCAGTCCCAGGATCACTTAGGTACATACAGCAGAGTGAAATGCCCAGGGAGTAATATAGAAGCAAGATATATTTAGATTTTTTTTTTTTTTTTAAGTTCCAGGCAAACTTAGTCATGCTGTAGTCATTGTGATGTTTTCAGTTCAACATGCATTCTGAATTAGGAGGGCTGGGATTGAATGCAGCGTCAGCAACTTTGTCAATGACACCAAGCTGTGTAGTGTTGTCAAAATGCTGAGTGCAAGGGAAGCCATCTAGCTGAACGTTGACAAGTCTAAGAGATGACCCCATGGAAACCTCATGAAGTTGAACAAGGCCAAGTGCAAAGTCCTGCACATGGATCAAAGCAATCCCAGCACAGAGACTGTGCAGAAAATGCACTGAAAGCAGTATCAAGGAGAAGAACTTCAGGGTGTTCATTAAGAAGCTCAATATGAGCTGAAAATGTGTGCTTGCAGGCCAGGCAGTCAGCCATATTGCAGGCTAACTCGAAAGCATGACCATTGTGTTGATTCTTACCCCTTTGCTCTGCTCTCATGAGACCCTACCTGTACTGTGGCGTTCAGCTCTGGGACTCCAAATGTAAGAAAATAAAAGATACGGCATTCAGAGTATAGCTTAAAATGGAGGAAGTTATTTATTTTTAATTTAAGTATTGTTTTAATTGCAATAATCATGTAAAGCAAAACCTGAAACGGTTTACCAATTTTTGTTTTTATTTTAAGGGAAAATTGACAGAATTCAAACCGCTTTGGATACTCCAAGTGATATGATCAGGTCCATGTTATCTATGTGACTCAGGCGATATTTGATAATATAGATTAGAGCTTTCCTGAAGTTACAAGGTACTTGGATCAAGGAGTTTTCTTTCATGCTTATTCTGACTGTCCCAAGCAGCTAAAACCTCAAACTCAACCCAAATTAGACTGATTGCTCCTTGAAGATAGAAAACAACTGAACTACATTGATGCTGATTTATTTTAAATTCCCTTTGAATTTTGCAAAGCAGACCCTGAGCTGACGTCATTAGAGCTCTGCAGATGTGTGCAACCCCACTCCAAACAAAATTCAAAAGCCTAACTCTTGAAATATTACTCAAGAGTTTATTCTTGTAACATTTTGGGCTCTTTGAGAATCAGGTGATGGCAAGAATTTCATAATAAGGAAGCTTGACTGTCAGAGCTCTTTCTAGACCAAAGAAGTTTGGATAAATATACAAACCTTTAGCCTGATGAACATTTTGAAGTCTGCCCAACGCTAATTATCTGTCACATGTCAACGTACAGCTATGCAGGCACTTTTCAGCCAGCCACAAGAAAAGGGAAGCAGTAGGTATTTTTTTAATACCCTCTATAGTTTGAAAAATAATAATCCTATTTTAGACAGGCAGAATGTTGCATTGGAACTTTAGATTAATCCTAACATCTGGACTGGGTTAGTGATGACTGGGTTAGAGACCAGTTAAGTAAACTGAGCATCCATAAGTCCATAGATCCTGATGGCATGCACCCACGAGTGCTGAAGGAGCTGGCAGAAGTCATTACCAGACCACTCTCCATCATCTTTGGTAAGTCATATTGGATAGGAGAGTTGCCTGAGGATTGAAGGAGGGCAAGCATCACTCAGTCTTCAAAAAGGGTAAGAAGGAGGACACAGGTAACTATAGACTGGTCAGCATCACCTGTATTCCCAGAAAGATAATGAAGTGGCTTATTCTCAGCGCTATGCTTAGCCACATCAAGGACAATGAGGTTATTGGTCACAGTCATCACGGTTTTACAAAGGGGAAGCCCTATTTGACCAATCTGATAACCTTTTATGAGGACATAACCAGGTGGATAGATGATGAAAGAGTAGTGGATGCTCTTTACCTTGATTCCAGTAAAGCATTTGACACTGTCTTCCACAGCATCCTCATAGCTTAACTGAAGAGGTGTGGTCTGGGTGATGGTGTAGTGAGGTGGATTGGGAACTGGTTAAAGGAAAGAAGTCAGAGAGTTGTGATCAATGGGACAAAGTCTAGCTGGAGGCCTGTAACTAGTGGAGTTCCTCATGGGTCAGTACTGGAACCAGTATTATTCGATATATTCACTAATGACCTGGATGAGGGCATGGAGTGCGCTGTCAGCAAGTTTTCTGATGACACCAAGCTGGGTGGAGTGGCTGCCACACCAGAGAGTTGTGCTGCCATTCAGAAAGACTTAGACAGGCTGGGTAGTTGGGCAGGGAGAAATTTAAGGAAGTTCAAGAGAGGCAAGTACAGAGTCACGTGCCTGGGAAAGAACAATCCCATGTATCAGTGTAGGCTGGGGACTGACCTGCTGGAGAGCAGTGAAGCAGCAAAGGACTTGGGAGTTCTGGGGATAGAAGGATGGCCATGAGCCAGCAGTGCATTCTTGTGGCCAGGAAGGCCAATGCCATTCTGGGGTGTATTTGAAGAAGTGTGGTTAGTAGGTCGAGGGAGGCTCTCCTTCCCCTCTACTTTGCCCTGATGAGGCCTCATCTGGAGTATTGTGTTCAGTTCTGGGCCTCCCAGTTCAAGGAATGGGAGCTACTTGAGAGAGTCGAGCACAGAGCCACAAAAATGATTAAGGAAGTTGAACATCTTCCTTAAGAGGAGAGACTGAGGAAGCTGAGGCTTTTTAGCTTGGACAGGAGGAGACTAAGGGGTGACCTCACTCATATTTATAAATACGTAAGGGCTGTGTGACAGGAGGATGGAGCCAGGCTCTCCTTGGTGATGCCCAGTGACAAGACAAGGGGCAATGGGTGGAACTTGAGGCATAGGAGGTTCTATGTGAACCTGAGGAAGAATTTTTTTTTCACTGTGAGGGTGACAGAACACTGGAACCAACTGTCCAGGGTGGTTGTGGAGTCTTCTTCTCTGAAGATATTCAAGAACTGTATGGATGTGTTCCTGTGTGATCTGCTCTAGGTGGTGCTGCTCTGGCAGCGGGGCTGGACCAGATGATGTTCCGAGGTCCCTTCCAGCCCCTGGCATTCTATGATTCTATGATCTTGAGCCTTGCTGTGCTGACCCTCTTAATTCTGCTCTCGGCAGAATTTGTATGCAAAACCTGCTAAAAGATTATGGAATAGGCCATGTATTCAAAAGCTTTTGACAAGGTACAGGGACTACTTAAAAAAAAAAAAAAAGGTCTTCTGAAGCAGCTTTTCCTTTCTTCTGTCCCTTTCCCCACCACTTGTCCCTGTATTCATGTACCCCTTAACAACTTCACTGGTGCTTTAGCACCACTGGTGCTACAAAACACACACTGGTGTGTGGGCTTTGTCCAGAGTAATGAATGAAAGTGGGCAAACTCTCTGTGTTTAACATACTGTTGGAAGGGAAAGACTCACACACCTATTATGTAACAATTTTTGAAGATGTTCGCAAGCAAAGTCACTGATAATAATTTCTCCCTCTGAAAGTCATGAAAGAATGACTTTTGAGCAAGAATTGAAAGAATGGCTTTTCACTTACACAAGCAGATTAAGTAGGGTACAGAGAATTAAGATGGAGTATCTGCCCACATCAGTTCCAAATAGCTGAATATTACCTCTAAAGCTTAATCCTTCAATACCACACACATCACTTACAATGTGCATTAAAAGGGATACAAATGTCTCTGACAGGATCAGACTGCGTATATATATATATACACACACACACACACACACATATGTGCATTTGCCTAGCTCAGTAAATCAGAAGATGACAAGGCCAAAACTAAAGGAACTTTCTTGAACATTATCATGTACTTTATTTCAGTACTATATTTTTGGCTTGGAACATGGCTGAGTCTTCTCTACAGCCTCTTATATCCTCTGTGTTTTGCCTGCCCCATAACATTCCAGTAGCTAAAATGAATTACAGTCTAAGGATCTAGTCCAACATGAAGAAACAAGGAGCTCAAAGTCACCTTTGTACATACATTATGTACCATGTTTGACTGCAAGATGTGCTTTGTCTGGACCTTTTGATCTTTTGAATGTACTAGCAGACTATCAAGAGCTGACTGACAGACTGTCAAACTTGTTCAAAAGTGACCATCTGAAATTCTCATTGTTATGATTTACTAGGTTGCTCCCTAGTAAACTCTGTTGGTGCAGTTTACCTGGCTTAAATATTATATAAATCATGTCTCCATACACAAAATTGTTCTTTTGAAACCTCAGGCATATGATGAAGTAGTCATAGCTTAAGATATTAACCTATTTCAGCTTAGCTGATCCAGGTACATGATGGTAGCATTTAGATATGGATATGGACTTAGACACTATTGCATCTTGAGTGAATATCTCATTCACTTGCATTTAGTGTGGTCAATTTATGACAAATCAGTTTATGCAGCAATCTGTTACATAATAGAAAAATGTTAGCGAGTCTAAGTCCCAGCTTAAATAGTATTGCTTTAACTGATTGCATTTAGCCAGTGAAAGACCCCTGTTATTTCAGTTTAAAGGTTACATTTGTCAATTTAAATTAACTCTATTAAATTGAAGATTTAAGCTCTGTCAACAATAATCAGAGTTCAGTCAAAGGGAAAAGCGTCCATCTTGCTTTTGTTAATGCTTAACTACATCATTTCCAACTTGGTGTGGAGAGAGATGTCATCATTACAGTAACATGCTTTCTTCTTTGACCACATGTGCTACCATAGTAGGGTAGAGACCTATGTGAGGTCCAGAGCACTGCCAGAATAGTACAAGGCTGAGGATGTTACCACGCCCTGTCTCAGAGGTGGCAAAACAACAGCATGTTTTGGTGACTGCAAATACAGTTCCAGGAACATGGTCTAGCTTAGGAAAAAATCAACATTCTTCTACTAGAAATGTTTAAGCTAACTATACATCTTTTTGATGGGCTCATTTAAGGTTGCAACTAGGCATGTCATTCCAATGAGAAAAAAGGTAATGAAGTTTTGTTCACAGAGATACATTTAACTGAGATAAGAAAATAGAAGTACAGGCTGTTTTCTGATGCTTACAGCTGTGCTAAAGCTGTGCAGCTGTTTAGCTATGTTGAAGGAAACAAGGCAGGGTACAAAACCTGGCTTCTCCACAGGTTCCCACACTAATCTGATTTTGAGCAGCTTAAAGCTAGAACAGTGTGAATTCAAGTATGTCTACAGTACATTAGGACAGCCTATCTTATGTGAAATGGTAGGAGGAAAAAGTTAGATATGAAAAAATTGTAGGGGAATATACAAGTCACCTATGCATGTCAAGTCAGCCACTAATATAATTTATTATGTGAAAATGCACTGTTTTGTAATGCTCTGTAGATGTGACCTCCTCCTAACACACAAATGCACGCTGTTACTTCTCAGAGACTCAGAATTACATAAAACTATAGTATTTCCTGTGCATGATTCACCAAAGGGTCACCAGTCCTAAAAAAAAAAATAAAAAATCAGCAGACAAAGAGAGAACAATTAAGAAAAATATTTAGAAGCATCCTTTTCATTACACTTTGGGGAAACTTTTGTTGTTGTTGTTTATTTCTTATTTTCTCTATGATGTGTTGCATTCTGATGTCACTTTGGGGTTTGTCAGTCACATCTGCTAATGTAATACAGTATGACTGACACAACATGTGACATGTCACCATGAAATGCATCACTTGGAAACTCTGGCAAATGTATTGAAGAGAAGGGATTTCATCCAAAAGGCTGGCTATTTTTAAAAATTTCTTTCCTTTTTTTTTTGGTGTTTTAAAATTATTATTGTTATTATTATAATGATTTATTTCTCTTGCTCTTCTCTACCTGCTCCTTTTATTTTTTCCTCTTTTACCCAAAAAATGAAAACATTTGTTTCAAAGATAAAGACATAATTAGCAACAGTTCATGGGCTTATTTTCTGAGCAAAAGGACTGGCTAGCCCCTTATTAACCACGGGATAAACTGTGACTTACTAAATAGATCCAGCAAATCATCAGGCTAAGAAGTTAATTTCCAACAGTGACCTGTAAAAAACATGCTTTTTAATCTGCCATTAAGAGATGTGAATAAAATATTTTTAGTTCCCATAATCAGTAATGAAGCTTCTATAAAAGCAAGATCTAGCCCTAGTGAAACTGCTAATACAGACATAGAGAGAACTTCATGTTTTAACAATCTCACCCTGATGGCAGGGTGGAAGTGTAATAGCCAGAGAAGCACCCAAGTGTGAGAATGACATCGACTTCTTTAGGCTTATGGAAATCAGGACAGTTTTCACTTGTTCCTCTGACAGTCTTGGAAATGTTGTAGGAGCTGGTGGAGGCTTATCAGAAGGATTTCATATTTAACTCTGTGGAATGTAAATTGTTCTAACACACAGCAAAATGTATTAAAACGTAATAACAAATGTATAAATATCTCAGAAGATAGTAGGCAGGCAAACTTGAATAATTTAATTAACTTGATGATGTTAATAATCTTCTATCCTGAATGCCTTACAAGACAGGGTATATTGTGCCTGGATGATAGCAGTGCCTTAGATCTTCCTAGCATCACTCATATAATCCTTCCTGGCCAAATACTGTCTAGATTTGAGCTCAGGTCATGACTACAATATATTGCTATTTGTTGCATTCCTTTAGATTCATTTGCTCTTTGGCAATCATTGCAAATATCTTCATTAAATGAAGGTACTATGCTATACCCTACAATAAGCATAAATAATGATAAAATAAGTGTAATGTGTGCAGAGAGTCCAGATGGATCCCTGGCTTTTTTTTTTTGTTGTTGTTTTTGTTATTTTTGTTATTTTTTAAAATTTCAAATTTTGCATACTTTGTATGTGTTTAACCTTATTCTTGAATATTTTTCCCTCCAAAATTTCAATACATTCTCTAAATTTCAAGAAATATGCTGGCTATATAAATACTTAGGCTATATGTTTTTCTTAATGGGCTTTAAATACAGCAAATCTAATTCAGCCTTATTTTTCTCTTATTTTTTTCTTTTTCTGCCTTTTTCTCCTCTTTCTTGTGTCTTTTATTTTGCTTTCTTTCTGAGACTTTTCACCAAAGCTTTCAGATAAATATGTTAGTCAAGTGTTTGTGCACTGTTAACTATGTTGTCATTAGAAAAGGTTCTTGAATAGTCTTTTCTAGGGAGATGTTATCAGTATATGCTAGAGTTCAAGCTATGAAGGTAAAATGCTATTTTCTTTTTATGGTCTACAACAAAAAGTTTGGACAGTGATACCTGAAAGCAGCTCTTCTGTGAATAGCAGTTATTACTGCAGTTTAGACCTGCTGTACTTTAATTGGCTGTTCTTAGTGTGGTGTGCAATTAAAAGAAAAAAAAAAAGAGGACTGTGAGAGACACCCTGAAGTTTAACTGACTTCATCCATTGCTGTGTGAACTACATCTTGCAGGACTGTATAAAAAACTCTTCTTGAGAGGTTCGTGGGAAAGGTATGAGGAGGGTTGCACACAGTCTGGTAAAGGAAGGATATTCAGTACTGCTGCTCTTACATACTTGCACTTTTATCACTTCCTATCATCTCACTGGTTGTTAACCTCAAAAGTAGGACAAACGGCTAGAAGCACTATTATGAGTCTTTTACAAGGTATCACAAAAATGGTTAGAATCAAAAAATAGTGAAACAGTTAACAGCTGTATTACCAGCCAGAAATACTCAGCAGTCATAAAGTCTACAGTTCCTTATTGCCCAGTGTGCTTTCACTTGTTTTCATGAAACATAGGAGGGTCTTGGTAAATGTGTAATAGCATTTAGGCTCTTAATCTGAAGTTTACTGAGCAGCTCTATGTTGCTGCTGTAAGAGCCCTTCTGGGGTTTGCATTAACAGAAGTCCAGAGTGCTTGCAGCTTTTTCTAAATGCAGTGAAGAGCAAAAGTCACCCAACATCTGTGAAAATAGCCCTATTTCTTTTAGTGCTCTCTAGGAATGCAGTTAGTGTGGGGAGAGACCAGATATCAGGGTTTTAAAGGATAGGTGTGTGCAGACAGACTGGTGTTGGTAGATTAAAAGAAAAAAAATAAACAAAGAAACAAAACTAAAGACCCAACGAACAAATAAAAAAGAGAAAAAATGTAATAAAAATGAGGCAGAGAATTTAGTTATATAGAGCATCTGGGCATTGCAGCTTCTCTCAGCCTGATAGACACAGACAGCAAGGTGTAGTGATGCTGAGTGGAACACTGCATCAATTACCCTGAGTATGCCCAGGCATGTGCAGCATGGTCTTTATCCTGGACATGAGGCACACATCCCACGGCTGCAGGACAAACCCAACAAGCTTGATGTGTCCCACTAGCCTACAAACAGCTCCTGCTACTAGCCCTTGCACCAACAGAAGGGCTTTGCCTTCAGCTAACAGTTCAATAAGAGGTCCTCATGAGAACATTTACTTTTTACTTCAGAAATGACAACTAGTGTTTCCTTAAAAGAAACCTCTATACTAGCTTGAAAGACTGAAAATGGGGAATTGCTGCAATGAATAGGATCTTGATGGCATGTTATCCTGTTCAGTGCTACACAACTCAAGGCTTCCAGCACTTAAGAGCTAACCCTGGAGTGTGAGCTCTTAGAAATAAGGTTTTAAATTATTTCATACATAACTTAGCTACATCTTCTGGTGCAAAATACAAGACAGGTTGTAGACATGCCTCAGAGTGCCTGGGACAACTAGAAGGGGGCAGGGCAAGTCACTGATTCAGACAGTGAGGAACATGAGAATGAAGGAAGAGATTCTGAATATCACAGAATCACAGAATTGTCAGGGTTGGAAGCGACCTCAAGGATCATGTAGTTCCAACTCCCACACCAGGGGCAGTGACACCTCACACTAGATGAGGTTGCTCACAGCCACATTCAGCCTGACCTTAATAGCATCCAGGGATGTGGCTTCCACAACTCCCTGGGCAGTCTGTTCCAGTGTCTCACCACCCTTATGGTGGAGAACTTTCTGACTTTCTAATCTAAATCTACCCTCTTCTAGCTTGGCTCCCTTCCTCTAGTCCTGTCAGTACCCAACGTTCTAAAATATCCCTCGCCAGCTTTCTTGTAAGGCTCCTTTCAGATATCAGAAAGCCATAATAAGGTCTCCTTGGAGTCTTTTCTTCTCTAAACTGAACAACCCCAAGTCTCTCAGCCTGTCCTCATAGGAGAGGTGTTCCAGTGTTCTGATCATCCTCATGACCCTTTTCTGGACACATTCCAGCATGTCCATACCTTTCTTGTAATAGGGATTCGAGAACTCAATGCATTACTCAAGATGGGGTCTCACCAGAATGGTGTAGAGGGGGAGAATCACCTCTCTTGACTGTTGGCCACCCCTTTTGATGCAGCCCATGACACAATTTGCTTTCTGGGCTGCAAGTGTACACTGGCAGCTTATATTGAGCATCTCTGGGATTGCCCTAACCCAGATGCAGGATCTTGCACTTGGTCTTTTTGAACTTCATGAGGTTGGCTTGGGCCCGCTATCCTGGACACTCCAAATTCCATCCTTCTCCTCACCCCCCACAGGTGAATGGGAGAAGAAGAAGGAGTGAAACTGCTTTCCCCCA